>JBCAUI010343073.1:0-15037 GCA_038406195.1 Haplosyllis anthogorgicola | reverse complement strand
TTCATGCTGTGTACTCATAGACTGACTCTTTCAGTCAGGTCAGAGCACTGGTCCATGATTTCATAGTTTTGGTGTTGCATGCATTGTCTGCATGCATTCATGCATTGTACAGCATAACAAATTAGCCTGACATCGGTTGGAAAGTCTGTGAACTAATCCCCTGAAGTCAAAATATTCTAATTAAAGGACGTATCCTTACGTATTAGGGTGACTCCAACAGGGGACCTCCAGATGCATAGTCAAAAGTGCTACCACTGTGCCACTGAATCTTTTGCTAATTATTCATTGTATGTACTGATATGAGGTTGATACGAATGATAAAATTTCAAAATGTGGTGTTCGAATGACTAGTGTGAACGTTCAGCGAAAATAAGAGAACTTTGCGTCGAATGACATCGTTACCTTATAAAGCATTCTGCTCATCTAACTCTTTGGTCCAGATCTTGAAGCTGCCTGTAAAGAAATACAATACAACTAGATCTAATAGCCACGTAGAATAGCATTTCACTACACTTAAAACGACTGAATACCATTATAATGGTGCATTTAGAATACTGAATGCGATAATAAGTCCGCTTCCAGACATACTAAGACATTCATAGATCATGCCCCCCCTACAGAAAAGGCTTTCAATTATTAACACAATGTGTAAAAGTAAATGCGAAGTTTCAATATAACAACATAGACAACGAAAGTTGTAATGTAAATCACGCATTTTGTATGTATCTTAAAAGAGCATGTTGAATTTTAATTTTTCAGAGAGTTTTTGAGGAATCTCAAATCAGAGAGTTTAAACCGAAGTGCATGGGGTCTATGTTGGTTCGTGCTGCTTGAAAAAGTTAATTGGTCAGTAATGCGCGCTGTCTTCCATGAAATGCACTCTCTTATTCTGCCGATTAATCCCATTATCCAGAGAAGTTGTAATCTCCTGTGTACTCGACTAATCGGATATGCGTATAATTGGTTGCACATTTATGCTTTTAATTCACTTACGATCTACACCTGGTTCACTTTCATCTTTTTGGCGACGATTATTCACATGTTCAGGAAACAACAGAAACATTAATCATTCCTTTCTAAACAGGCATTGATAGTTAATTCTAGAGCAAAATATTCTCTTACGATTCTCTTCAAAATTGTGAAGGGGTCCAATATAATTACGGTACATAATGTTATTGTGTCATAAGCACGAAAAAATATTGATGGGCATGAAGGAAAGCACGTTTGACTATTGAAGGTCCCCTGTCGGAGTGACCCTTTTTCTTTACTGTACTATCAGCTGTTGAAATTTCTATCAATTTCAGGACGTTTGACGTCATACTGAATTCCACGCTGTGTTTTTTGATGCGCATAAAAAGTACGGCGTGAAATTTTATTGTTCAAAGATTTTCTGGATGTGTACTTCAAAGCTTTTTATGGATGATTTAATTGTTGTGTATTTTGTTCCAAATGCATTCTTTCGGCAGACAGTAGACTATTTTACAATGATAAAATATTTGACTTTTATTACTTTTGTCAAGGACCAATTATGATGTCATTGTTACAACATACGACATAATTTTCCATTTTAACCGTGGGCTGTCATTAATGTGGGAGGTACTAGTGTTCTCATTAGGACCACTATATTCAGAACATTGGATTCTTTTTTCAGACTGGCAAAGATTCTATTGGATTAAGAGACATCAGACAAGTCATTAGCTAACGTTGTAACGTTAATGAAATTTAGAACGTTTGTCTTTATGGTTATTGACAAATGTACTACATTGTTGACAATCAGCTATTTAGCACCCATCCTGCTCTCGATTTAGGACAAAGATTCTGTATTTCATACACCAATGTACAGACATGTGTAGGAGATTCGAAGGTTACGCTGATCGAACTCGTGGCTGAGAGCAGTACAATCAATTAGATAAATCATGGTTCGTCAGGAAATTGCAAATATATATTAGCTTAGTCACGTCAAAACGAGTTATTATCTTGTTTGTATGTAAACGAAATTTGAGTTATTTTGTTAGAAGGGGTGATAGGGCAACTCATTTCGCAAATATATTTTATCATCTGCATAAATTTCAATGTAAAGTGTAATTACTGTATTACAACCAAAGCAAAAAATTGTGAATATTTGAATGTTAAATCTTAAATTTATTTATTACACATACACAGATTAACTGAAAAGTTGAATATGTATTTTAAGTCCATTCAAAAAGTAAACAAACTAAATGACAAGATAATATCCCATTTTGATGTGACTAAGCTATTAATCTTTAATATTTTTATTCCAATAATGTGTTCGCCTTCTAGGTCGATTAATGTCTCGTTAGCAAAAGTTCATTCCTCACATTTGTAAATGTCTCGACATTTACCCACTTGTAAAAAATCATGTGTCGCTTAACGCTAAAAAGTGACTTTAAATATTCATCATTTCAATACATGTGTGTGCAAAAAAAAGTATGAATTAGTTTTTGAATTGTTCTTTAAGCTAAATAACACAGGCAGAGTCCAGCAAGATACAGTTCAAAATTTAAACAATCTGTTTTATTATATCTGTTTGTTGTAACAACTTAAATCTAAATAAAACATGTAAAAAGCCCGTGATCTATTTTTTCCCGAAACCTTTGTCTTTCTGGTTTTTAAAAGGTAGCATTGTATTGAACTAGACTTACAACAAAGTAAGTTTCATTCCAAGATGCTAGTTTACGACAAAACACATTAATGGTTGGTGATGACATCCTGTCCCACAGAGATACGTCCAAGTCCCATTCAGTCCTGCAGATTCAATTAGTTCTACACACCTGCAATATATGTGTTCTGATCATGACATTTGAATGTTCTTTAGCTGTTTGCTGATTGTACGTAAATAAATTTTGAGAGAATAGATTATTATAAACATTTCACGTTAACCAATGTTTTGGGAGACAATAGACAATCTTACATTTAAATGTCAAATATTTGTCAATGGAGTTCAAGAGAGCTAGGCAAACGTTATATTTATGTTACGCTTTCAAACCTACAATAAGATTATCTTACAAATTAAGTAATGTTTGCTCATACCTTTTTGAGTAAACAATGGAGATTCATAATATGCTAGTGTTTAAATGAAAGACATTGGGTGGAATGGTATTGTTCGTAAAATGCATTTCGAGCTTTCTATATCACTTGGCTACACCAGCTTTGCGTAAACTTTTTTATTGACCCCCATTATTCCCTGACTGATATACAAAGATAGTAATGGAAATATATAGAGCCATACTTTTTGGAATCTGAATCAGAAGGCACATAGCATCTGGCGTCTACATTTGAAAGGTGGCAAAATTACGACAAATGTCGCTCTTCACATGTCGTTTTAATGTGACTAACCTATTGTAGCTTGTTACAATTTATTACGTCTCGAAACATGCAGCTTCTGAAATTCCTCTGAAATATTATGCTTCTTGAAAAGATCTATGTTTTAGTGTTTTTGTCTGGTGATATATGCATTTCTACTTCAAATTATTTTGAAATTTGTCAGAAAGACAGTTCTAACTTTAAGTTTCCGAGATGGTAGGGAAACGGGGATGGGGGAGGGGCAATTTTATAGACGGGGACCGTTGTTCCGCCCCCATAAAAAGCCTTAAAATGTTACGAAAGCACAAGGTTACATCTTTGGTGAATTGCTTCTATTTAGCACAAGTGTTAAGCTGTCATATGAAGCTGTGTATTAAATGCATTTGGAATTAAGGTCAAATGACAAGTGAGACATAATTCATCTAACACCAGATGAGTCTTTACTAGTGGTGACAATTAACTATCATTGGACTTGGCATGACATAAATTTATTTTCTTGTATTGCTACAAAATATTTTAAATTTCGTGGGTTTTTTTGCTTTTAACTTTAGGCTTTTATAAGGTTCCACGTTTGACTGCTAAAGACGTCATTCACTCGAAAGATTGTACGTTTACATATGTTTGCTATGCAGGCTTCCTTATTTCCAAAATAAATAGATCTACTTTACGCAATGAAGATAAGTTTACATAAGAAAATCTGAGAAGTGAAGTTTTGTTTCAAAATATGTTCATTTTATGCAAAGGTGTTAAAATTATATGAATCAAAGAAAAGTCACTAAAAATTGTCTGCAAAACTGCAAAAATAGATAGAATATTCTGCATGGCTTGGACAGTTGATCAGAAGTGTAAGAAGGAGACCATGCAGTAAACCCCCCACAGGGGATTGTAATGGGTGCACAATATATTATATTATATATATATATATATATAAATATATATTTAGAACTTGATATATATATATATATTTTATTGACAACAAAAAGTGACTCCTGATACAATTAAGACCATAAACAACTTGTCTCTTAAATAAATGATACAGAAACTCATCATCAATTATATTGATAACTGTTGTTGACTTTTCCTAATTAGCTCTTTCAATAATTAAGGTAGACACAATGATTAGTTTCACCAAATAAGATATAGAACAAACTAGCTGTCAGCAAAGTGGATCTGGGTAAATGGAATTCAATAACTAGACTTCAATAATAGAAAAGAATACAAATTAACAATTTTTATGGACAATAAATGAATCCTAATTGAATGGACATCGCTAGGCGAACAATACTTTTGAAATCAAAGGGCACATCAACATATTATTGTCAGTACAAAGCGTATGTCACGCTATCCGGGTCTTTCCATTTCCTCCGGAAAAATTATACGAAAATTATCTTTAAAAAATGAAATTTAGACACCTCTATTTCAACAATATGATTGTTTACAAATTATTCAAGTAAATTTTACAATTCGGCAATGTGTTAGAATCAAGGAATTCCGAACTGTGTTGTTGACGCCATAACGTAAAACTCAAAGTAATGGAACGTTCTGTCTCGAATAGATTAGCTTTGTCAAGTTTCGGCAAGATAACATATTGCCGATTTTTAAAACTTTTTCTGTTCAATAGAATTTCCCAAATAAAGGGCTTTAACTTGTTTTATATTGATAAACAGTGGTCAATTTTTATAAATTATGTAATGGGACACATAAAATTTTAATTTAATACAAACAAACCGACAAGACAATATCATTCCGAAACATGACAAAGCTATTAGTTTAGGAATTCACTACTGCCATAGGCCGATAAAGTTATCTTTATCCGCCTATGCTACTGCTAACAAATGTGCAGAACAAAATGAGCTGCCGTATTCTCCACAACTAAATGTATCATTACGAAATGTTCATGGGTCTCTGAACCTAATTGAATTTACTTTAAATAAGTAAGTGTGACTTTGTTTGTGAGCCAAATATCGCATCTAATATAAATTGTGAGGAATTAAACATGACCACTAACACACTAGTAATAGATGATATCGTGAGCTTAACTGTTGTAGACTGGGACAGACTATCAAAACAGCTAGACTATGTTGTCAATGGCCACATCTAAAAGCCACATCAAGTTTTAAAAGATTGTTATACATTCACAAATACATCTATGAATCAATCATTTGCGATATATTTTTCTTTTAAATATTAAATTTATACTTTGTGAGGGTGAAGTTTTGTTCAGGAAAGGAAATTCTTCAGCCTCTACATTTTGGAACAAAAGAATTTCCATTGTGCTTTTTGTTTGAGTAAAAGAAACAGCATTATCTCATGTTCACATAATCTCATGCGTTATTTAGATGAATTGCAACGAACAACGTTCCGTATTTAATACTAGTTTTTAAAAAGGAGGATCCATTCCAACTCTTGAAACACATATAGACGTTTAAAGTCTTTGGGTTCACACCGAAATAGACACAAAGGAAAGGATCTTATGTGTAACATTTTAAAATAATTGCATTTTCTTCCAAATGTTATTAGTGAAAGTAATGTGTAGGATGTGAGGCACCGTTCGAACTTAAAATTCCGCGTCTATTTCACCACAGTTTGTTTAAGTATGAGACCTAATATTCTTATGCATTAAACGATGCACTTATTCATTGTAAGATGATAAGATGCTGCAGCTCAAATAAAGCATACTGAAAATTAAAGTAGCATCTGTGGCAGAGTCACATAAAAGTTTTTCTTGATTATCAATCATCTTTTTTTTTTACAAAATGATAAGGTTGGTAATATCAGCTTACGAAGTTATATAAGCTTAATACAGCTTAACATTTCATTTTCAGGAAAATTAATTAAATATTTATCCGATATAAAATACGCAGATAAAATATTTTACTCCTTGGAGATAACGTGCTTATTCCCAGACTGCACAGTTACCTTGAAAATTCTTAGTTTGTGGCATTTGCAAAAGGTAGCCGTTAGTTTCTGGCAAGAAACCTAATGTGTGTAAAACTTCAAATGTCAATGGGATATGTATTTTTTGTATTTCTGTGTATTCCAACACGTTGGCGATTTGGTAGTATCAAGCAGATTCCTACAAAAGGTGCGTGTGTGTGGTGTGTGTGTGTGTGTGTGTGTGTAGTATGTGTGCGCGCGCGCCCAGGCATGTATCCATATGCTCTTAATTTTTTACTGCTCAATTTGAATTGTGTACGTAAAACTACAGAATGAAATGAATCCGACAACTTAGTGAGCCTCAAACTGGTGTTGAGAGGAAAAGTTGAACATCTTTTTTCACTTTGATCTTGCGACGAAATATTTTTAAATTGGCATTGCATAGAAATAAGGGGGCGGGGTAAAAAGGAACACTGTTTGGCGGGTATTTAAGAATAGGGTTTCCTAGAACTTCTGATTATCCTTAAAATACATATGATCAACGTTTTCAATGCAGCTTTTCTTGATGGAACAATTAAAACTGATATCATTGCCGTTTCTGTGGGTAGATGTGCAATAGTCACGTTTCTGAAAGATACTATCTTGCCGATTTGTTTTTGTGGAATTAAAATTATTAGTTGCCACATTCCGCCATAAAAAACACAATTTAATAAGTAACTTTAAATACAAAAATATCAAACTGAAATATGTCAAATCCCGTTATCTAGGAATTCAAGTGAACAGAAAATTTTTTTAAAAATCGGCAAGATTTTATATTGCCGAACTTGACAAAGCTTGTTTGGTATTTGTGTTTACAACTGGACCTAGTAGAAAGCAAAGTCATGGGTGTAGACATTAGACGTTATGACAGATTTCTCCTTCATAAATGTATGTTAATGGGGCAAAACGAATACTCACTTTCAAGACGAATTAGTCTAATTGTAACTGCTGAACTAATTAAGAGATAGATTACTTTGAGGAGGCGGTGTGAAAACTTAAACGATCATATGCCGAAATCTAATACTTGAAAATGTTACTCAGATCGTGAAATTACTATTAAAAGTTAAAGTCCGAATTTCAATATCTCAGGATGAAAGTCAATTGAAAATTTCATGCTGCTTTTCTGAAATTCGGACGTTAACTTTTAATAGTAATTTCACTATCTGTCGACTTTATAATCAAGAAATATATAGTAAAGAAAAGGCGGACATTTTCTACTTTTTACGATTTTCCGGTACAAATTACTGGATTTACTTGGAGTATTTCATATTGCATAACAACATATCAAAATATCACATGTAGCTCACTACGGGACAGACGTGTAACAAGATGTTCATTTTCTTTGGTACTTCAGCAAAAAAACAACGTATAAAATGAACAAAAACACTCGTGTAGGCACTACTATGCCGTAGTTATGTCAGGTTAACTATTCTAAAGTAACAGCGAGGAATTTATACACTCCAAACTCTCATTTTAGCTAAACACCTGAAGTTGATTTTCAAGTCACTTTTATATCATAAATTCAACACTGTCATTACTATTTGACACGAACAAAACATAGAAGCATTCATTTTCAGAATTTTGGACTTGATTTTTAGTATGACTATCCCGATATTTAACAAACAAATTGGGGTTCAGAGAATTAACGTGAGAAAATGCTATGGTGATCTGTAATGGAAGTTTCAGCGGAGATGGATTCTGATCGGCACACAGAAATCGTATCATTTTGGAAACGAAGAGAACAAAGGAAACAACGTAAGAATTTTACGCTGAGCTTTTGATGCGCTATTGTTAAACTTCTGATACGAATTTCATGTACTGAGTACGTGATAGAATACAAGAAAACTTGTAGTTTTCAGTTGCCAGGGGAATTTTCACGAGTGACATTGGCATCCGGAAAGTTATTTATTGCGTTACTCGGTTATTTAGTGAATACATACTGAGATAAGCACAGACAAACTTATGCAAATATAGGAATTAGTAATGTTGATAGCCCTGTCAGTGAAGTGAACGTTATGTCACATTGAAAGTCTTGAAAGTGGTTCCGTGCTGTTGTCAGTTTAATGGATGAGCAACACTTAGCACCTACAGTTTATGTGTAATGTCAAATACTTAAAACGAATCCATCTTTTTTGCAGTGATGTTCTAAAACTGAAAGAATTCATTACTGCGACGTAAAGTTGGCAGAAGTTAACATAATTACTGGCGTTGACTGTCATACAGGTTTACTTACTTAAAGATTCATGAGACAATCTACAAATACACGACAATTAACAAAAGGACATGTCCAAGAGATGATTGATAATTATGAACTTACTTTCATTTGATTTCTACAGCCAATACAAAGATCTCGAGATTAAAAAAATGCTCTGAATGGTATGTTTATGTTTATGTTTGAATACTATGTGTTGCCATAGTTGGAGCTGATAATTACGCACAAATTTAATGGCTTAGTTCAATATTTACTTGGCCCATTCTATAACATAGATAATACGACAAAGAAGATCTACTGAATAGACTTAATAAAGGACTTAAAAGGATATAAACTCTATAAATATGTGATGCTAATGATACAGGTAATTGTAAAAGAGAACAAAAGACAAGCCTAATTATAAGTCCTAATGATCGTACCTCTCATGGCTTCAGAAAATGACCCACGCCATAAACAATAGGAGCAGCACGCAAAGCACTAATAACGTGGAATTAAAAATAGACAACAACAGGAAAATACAGGACAAACCAATAAATCATATGATTTATAAATAAGAATGTGTGTGTGTTGTTCTACTAATTATCGTCAAGTTCCTGAAATTCCTATCAATATTGAAACGTTCAGACAAAAGAGAATATCACACTGTGCATCTGCATGTGGAACTTAGTTGACCGGACCTATGGGAATGTGTTCCCGATCATACTTTAAACATTTGAGAACAGGTTCAAAAACTGTATGGTCAACTTAATAGTATCACTTATAAATTTAAAATATCAGGACAGCACAATAGCACAGCAGATGCACAGTGTGATATTCTCTTTTGTCTGAAAGTTTCCAAATTGATAGGAATTTCAGGAACTTGACGATAATTCTTATTATACAGACTAATCCCAGCACTAATAGCGCACAAAGATCTGCAAGGTATGCGGTTAGACGAAAAGTTATGATGTTAAGCTGTGGATTGTAGGGCAGATTTCATCGTATTTCCTCATACAGATTACCGGACACAAAGTATATACCTCACTTTTTTTACCCGTTAAGCGATGTACAATATGTAGATCTGGATGGTCAGAAAGCACTCCTGTTGCAGTCTTTAGTCCACTTTCTTCATGAGAGAGTAACAACATGGGATTACCTTAAATATTTCGAGAATTGGATAAGATTCCACACTGCAAAATCAACTGCTGTTGGCATATTGACGCAAATGAAAACAAAGTGGAATATTTCATCGTGTCAAAACGAAAATGAAAATGTCACATAAAAATTCCCTCTCCTATTAAGTAATACTTATGAAATCGGAGTGGACGAGGCCTTTCCTATTTGTGGAAGTACAATCTTTCAGTTTTTGAGCACTTAAATCACTGTAATTTACTCTTTTACAACTTTGCCTTGATTCCCTCCCCCACCTGTAATTGAGACAATTGGGCAAGTTTAGAAAATTCCATTGCGTTACTTATAACATTTTTACGCGACTTAACTTCACTTGATAGAAATTTCCAAATAAAGAGTACAGAAATTTCGACAATTACATCCTCTTTAGTACATCAAGAAAGTAAAGGGAAGTAAAGTGTTCCTTGATAATAGGCTGATTTTTAACGAGTTAACATGATCTGTCTGTCTGTTTGTATGTTTGTCTTGGTTGTGTGTGTGTTCATAGGTGCGACCATGCTTTGGGTAAATAGGCGCAAGAAACATAACAGGATAAAACTGGTCAAACCACCATCGTTATTATTGTGTCATTATTTACAAACGACTTCCTGTGACAAGACATTTCCGACCCAGTTAGGATCTCAGGATGTTATTTGGATTAGAACAACCGATGTCTTGATTAACACCTCTATATTTAGGAACAGTGAGTTCCTTTATAGATTGTATTGAATTAAGAACATCACTCGATGCATTAGCTAACGTTGTAAAAACGAATGAAATTTGTTAAATTGGAATGAATTGTTATTGATAATGTGTTGAATCCCAGACAAATTGTTCTCTAGCAGTAGAAGAACATCCTATCCGCTGTGGACAAATTGAATTTTTACGTTATGGGGTTTTTTTTAGTTAAAAGTATAGCATTGAATTCTTTTACTACCAACAAATTCAAAAGTTAAGAGATCTTTTTTGAACTGACAGAAATTATGTTTGTCGCTTTTTCACATAAAATATTGATGTCTTTGAGGCATATTTAAAGACTATTTTTACACACAGCTGATTTGGCACACATGCCTTGCTATGATAAATGCTACGTTTCTACCGAAACGCTTACCTATTGTAGAGTGGTGAACTTCTACTTGAAACATTTAGATCAGAATACGAAATATCTGTTCACGACTCATTCAGTTCCTGAAATGTATCTCATAGAATATCATGCTTTGTCTTTTATTGGTTTCAAAATGAAGAAGTATGAACGAACATTTCATTCTATGTTTGGGAACAATAGTTGTTTTGTAGAAATCTCGTCCTCATTGAAGGACTGCATCAAGTTTACATAACCATTACTTTGATTATCATTGCTGAGTACAAACTACTTGGCCTAAGATGGATGACTTTTTTATACAACAACTATAGTGGCCAAGTAAATATATAATCTGTATGAAGTATTTTATCTTTTTTATTGTGAGCGTTAGGCCGACGCCTACCTAGGTTTCCGTTATACTATCGGCAAAGGCTACTGCAAAAAGTCTTCGTGCTATGACAGATACACATAACGTCTGTAACTATAAATTACATGCTGATAATAATGTCGCAGAATCATTTAGGCTTAACGTATTTGGTTTATCCTTCAGATCATTAAATAACTATCAAAAGTTTAAGGTCCCTCAACAATTGAATATCAATTGAACTTCACGCGGGGTTATTGACATTCTATTGAAATAAAATTGATATAAATTTAATGATCTGTTGCTAGAAAAATCCTTATTTTGGTGGGAAACTCAGCATTTTTCATGGGAAATCTTATGTGCTTAGGTCACAAGACCATTATGTCTACCACGTCCTGTTAAATCAGATTCAATGGATGACTTGAAACAGAGAATAAAATCCTTACCAACAGACACTTCCTCATTCGTAAATTTACAAGTTGAGGTTAAATCTATCTTTACCATGTCTAATTAGATCTATTTTTACCATGTCTTGTATCTTTGCCAACTCATCAAATTGCTATCAATTTTGAAAGGTACAGAACAAAAGAGACAACAAAATAGTTCCATGCTGTGCTTTTGACGTGCTATTGTTCCAAAACGGATAGGAATTTGATGAGTTGCTCGAGAATGTTACAGAAATAATCATCAAGATGTTGAATTAGTGTTCATGTTTGAATTCTGTTTTCAACATGACATAACAAGAGTGTAGTCTTTTGGGGAAAATTGTTTGGGAAAGGAGTTCATCTCCACTGAGCTCCATCCTTTAACAATACTAAAATATGTTATCCAATCTTTTAAAAACTCGTCTAAAACTCGGTATTTCCTATTTCGCCTTCATGAACCATTTCTGCTACCCTCAATTCCTTAATAGAAACCAGAAATACATAGAGAATACCATCAAAGAATAAAATGCCAAGGACAGAAATTTGTCAGTTACACGAAGCTGGGTTACGACGAAACACATTAATGGTTGGTGATGACATCATGTCCCACAGAGACGACCATGCCATTAGGATACGTCCTTTAATCAGATTATTTTTACTAGTTCCCAAAATTTCCGACTGATGTCAGGCTAATTTGTTATGCTATGCAAAGAGGCACGAAGACAAAAACAGCAAAACCATGAAGACATGGATCAATGCTCTGGTCACACAATACAACATAAACACAGTGTTGAGAATCAGTGCATGACCACAGTACATAATAAGACAATAGATAGTCTACAACAATAAGGATCCAAATTTGTTCATGTTGTGAAGTCATGGAACTGCACCCTGTTGTGGGTGAATGCTTGGACCTGACTGGAAGAGAAAAGTTTCACACCTGTGCATGTTGGTACAAAATATGTCAAAGCATGCAAATATCATGTTCTATGGTCACAACATCAAGTATGACCTCAGAACATGATACATGTGTATCATTGCTATTGAGCTGTACAGTTAATAGTATGTATTCTGGTAATATAGAGCAATGCTGTCAACTTGTACACCACAGAACATGATATTTGCATGCTTTGGTGTATTTTGTACCAACATGCACAGGTGTGAAACTTTACTCTTCCAGTCAGGTCAAAGCATTCACCCACAAAAGGGTGCTCTTATGTCCTTACACAGAAATCAGTCTTCACATAGAAACTTGGCTAATGCAAAGAGCATTTTACTCCCTCACACACATCAAGTATACTCTCCACAACAGGGTTTATCAACTTTTGTGACAGAAGTATAAAAGCCAAACTTTTGTATATGGATGCCCATATACACAAAACTCTATTTGCACTTTTTAGGCACCTGTATATCTGTTTTTGTAATACCTTTTGGTAAATGTGCCATTTTCTTAAATTCCTTATGAAATATTATTAATGAGTAAAGTTTAATATTATTGTATGCTTAAATGTCCCCATAGTGCAAAAGCAAGCTTACATATATGGGTGCCCATATGCACATAAACTGTACTTGCTTTGTACTCACAGTGCTTTCTTTTTAGGAGGACCTGAGGGCATGTTCTATATTCTGGAATTTTTTATAGTATTGACTGATTGATGACAAATAATAGAGCACATATAGAGCAAATACATAGTTGCAGTATTTACCTTTCATACAAAGTTTAACAACCTTTTAGTAAACCCTGCTTAGAGAGTTTACATACCAAAGAGAGGTATGCTTAGGAAATGGGGTGGCTACTATTCAAAGAAAACATACCCAGTAACAATAGAGCAGGTTTCCCATACAAATTTAATATACAATTTTCATGTGCAAATTTAATCTAGTGCAAATTTAATTTAACTATAACATAATGAAGACTTTTTTCTCTTCTTTGGTGGATTAGGCCTTTGCTCTGTCTTCACATAAAGCCCTATGTATAACTTTTAACAAAGAAATTATATCCTCTACTTACTCCCTTGTATTTGCTACTCTTTTTCTGTAAATGATAACTTTAACAATAGAAAAGGATGAAAAATCGGTGAGATTTTGCCCATGTTAAAGCAATGTCAGAGGTGCAGCAGGAGTACATGTTTCCCCCTTACAGGTCACGTGACTGCTCGGTGAAAAGATCTATATTCAAATTTGCTGTAAGACTTCCTTTAATTAAAAATGTATCAGCTTTCACAATTAAGTGTTTTAATGTCAATATATCAGCCATTCTTAGTGTGGGTGGACATTTAAAAGTTGGGCAATTAAAGAACAGCTTACAAGCAGTAACTTTCAACAGCTTCTCTCAGGCCAAATCAGTGACATCTTTAAATTGGGTGGAAAATGCTACCAAAGTAGATTTGTAAAAATAGGATTTTGGAAGTTTCCCTTAAAAATGAAATTTACTAAGGGTACTGTGTCCAATGCATTCATCGAACCATTTTCCGTAAAAATACCAAAAATTACACCGATTGAATATTTCAAATTATCTGTCCATTTTGCCGGCTGAAATTTATTGATGTTACCTCGAACTTGAACAACCTACCTCGGTACTCAAGCGTGACCTAGATCTCATGAAGATGTATCTCCATATCAAAAATAAAGCGTGTAAATCAAGCAATTCAGAAAAATAACCATTACAAAATCACACAGACACACGCAACACAGACAGGACCGGAACCATTACTTTCCTTCATGTGCACATTACAGATCAGATGTGGTATTTTCCCATGCCAATTCTTTAAACCCCCATTTCTTCGTTATTGCAGGTTAATAATACTAAAAATCAAAATCTAAGTTATGGAATTGCATTGAACTATGTTTTGTTTATGTCAAACAAGTCGACCAGTGCAAGTGACGCTGCTGAATTTATATGATTAAAAGTTGACTTTAAAAATCAACTTCTGGTGTCTAGCAAAATTGAGAGTTTGGAATGTATAAATTCACTACTGTTATTTGGGACTAATTTGACACACCTACAGTATAGAACCAAAAATAAGAGTTAATTTGGTTCCCATCGTATGTATTGTCATTCAGAAATACCGGACAGAAATTCCGAGAAAATGTATGACAAATAACACGTCTGTTTTGTAATGAGGCGGTAAAAATTGGACAATATGTGGTGAGAAGGCAATGTATCATGTGAGACACCTCATCAGTCTCCCAGCTCATTAGTGGACAATTTACAGTTCAATTACCGTGTACTCATCAGCCGGCATTCTGTGCATGTGGAGGTAATAGTGTTAAAGGATTTAACAGGAATATCTCATAGCTGTCTCGTAGAATCTGCTATTCCCTGACTGGCTCATTAACACCACACCAAACCAGATTTAGATAGTTGTGTAGCAGATCTCAATTTTTCTGTTTTCCGCCCGACGATAAAGGACGATAAGTTGCGGAAAAGGCTTTTGTAAAAGGACTAGATCAAGAGTTGCTAGACTTCGAATATGGTTTATTAACTCAGGTACAAAATACATGCAGTCTTGTCAAAGGTACAATTTGAACTGAATCTAAGATGGCTACTAATGATGCTATGATGC
>JBCAUI010342962.1:0-15039 GCA_038406195.1 Haplosyllis anthogorgicola | reverse complement strand
TCAATAAAATATGACATGCAGAACACATCTGGGCAAAGAGCTAATATATTAATGGTTCTCCGTTCCCTGCGAGGTAGGTTTTTTTTATTGGACCACTATCGGTCTTTGTCAAATGAAGCAAATTTATTTATCAAGAGACATTTGCTGCTTCAAGCAATTTGTTCGGTGGCAATCATCTTATTTGATCAGAATAAGCAGATAATGAGTGAATGTACATTGTGCCATTAGCGGTAATGAAGGCAGACTTCAGTTCAATATTTGTGACAGCTTCCATAGCAATGAAGAAAATGTAACGCGTACTTATTTCAGAGACGGTTATGCGATTTCCATTCCTTCCTGCAGAATTTTCTTAAAACGTTAATATTGGGTGCAGTGGATGAAAATTATGTTTATTTTGGAACAGTAGATTCAAACGTAAGTTAACTTTCTGGAACAACAGGTGTTTTTGTTTGAATGGAAGACGCAGCATTGAATTTTATTTTTCCAAAATGAAGTCAGTTTCATTTGCGTTGATTTTTTTTCAACATTTTTAAATTGTCAAGTTAAAGGTTATAGTTTTCTGATGTTTCAATCTGTATCATTCACTAATCACATGTTAAAGTCTTAATCTCTTGCATTTTGACAGGCTTATAGTTTAAATTTCCATTGTTTGCCATAATATTGTTGATTATCACTTAAAATGAAATTAAATGTATTTAGAAACCAACAGGAATTTAACCTGAGTCCAAGACAGAAGCAGGAGAAAATAGATTTGACGAGAAGGGATGCCATAAAAGAAAGAAAAGAATATTGAATGGGAAAGTGTTCAATAACAATGGCTAAATTGTCATTTGTCTCACTTAATCCTCAAAATAGAGAAAACATTTACACAAAAGAAGAATCACTTTCTCAGAAGAAGAAGCTTCTTGACAGGTTGGAATTGGAAGAATAAAAGCAATGTTGTGTTTTCCATTAGACTACACAGCCAATTGAGTTGCAACTGGTGTTTTTATGTCCGCATACATCAGAGCAATTACTTCTTACAACCTGCAGTAAACTAATTAGGGGACATCCTTCTGTCTCTTCCTCCAATCTCTCCAACTCTCTCATGTCCGCAGCAAAGACTGCTGTCAAATTTCTTTCCTTTTCTTTGACAATGTACCAGTGTTCTTCAATTCATTTCATACAAAAATCATATTTGGAATTTTTTGTCTAAATATTTTTTTGGGAAGTGAAAAGTATTAACTTTCCTGCATGTAGTTTTTTTACTCTGAATGCCTTTCCGATAATTTTGATAATAGTTGTAGCTAAAAATGTCAGTTATAATGAGCAAAGGATTAATTGCTTGTGTTCATTCCACTGGATGGTGAATCAAGTATTTATTTTTTTGCCCACACACATTTTTTTTTAGTTTTTGTTGGACCAGGGTCCATTTGTGGGGCCAGTGATTACCCCTGTTTTGGACTTTTTTGCAGGAAAACTAGTGTAAAACCTAAAATTCAAATTCTTAAATTGTGAAGTATAAATTGGTTCCAGCTATGTGGATTATTAATTAGTATTAATTAATTAGGTATAAGAAACAATAATGAATACGTTACTTAATCTGATAGTAATTCTTTCAGTGTACTGTTCATAACTCTACACACGGTACACCGGTTCATAACTCTGTCAGGATATTATAATGCACAGAATACAAATTGCCCTAAACGAGTAGAGATAATCCCCTCAGATGATGTAATACTGACAGTAAAACATCGAATTCTTTACGCAACATTCACGTAGATCCGTAATCTGATCTATGAGATTAAACTTTACAAACTCAAGCGCAAATTTATCATCCGAGAGTCGTAATTGTTTTCACATTTCTTGAGTTAGTTTTGCTTGCCTATCAAAATTTTACCAACAGTGCTAAAATCATGGGATGTGACAAGCTTTTCTGCTTCCCAATGTACTGATTTTAGAAACAATTAGAATAAAAAAATGGATGATCCAGATAAGAAAAAACCGGGTAAAATACCTTTATTTGCCAAATTTTTAGGCCTTTCCTTCATAAATATCACCTGAAGTCTAAATTATTAGCTTTAATTTGTTACACAATATGATGAATCATAAAAGTCTTACTTCAAGTTGTACTTGTGAAGTGTTCAGCAAATATAGTTCCACATCTTCTTGTTCCACTTTGGCGTACATCATATTTTCTTCCGCTAAGATTTTTTTTTGCTCAGCTTTTACCCAAAGTAATCCCCAAAGAAGTTGTACAGTGCTTTCAGAATGTCTTTGCAACCATCAAAGCATATCAATAGGTGTATTTGACTTCGTATCAATTATGTATAATATGAATAAGAAAAATTAAGTGGCAGATAATTTGCCTGCAACTAAGTAAATATAATAATCTATAACATTCAATGCATTTCATCATAAATTTGCTCCAGGATCATGTAAAATAAGTAAAGGCATCCAATATTAATGATTTATCATTGCAAGCTATATATAGAGCATTTAATAAAGTATCTGCTACGGAGCAGTTGCAAAACACCTTGGAGTGTTATCATAACTTGCGATGTTAAGATTGGTAAATTTAAGATAACTACCACAGAGTGCTTTGTTGCAGTTGATAATATTTTTGTAACACCTCCCTGTTAGATTCAGCTGTAAAACACTCAAGTTGTTATGGTAACTTACTCTGAAAATATTAAGATAACTATGGTGGCATGTTTTGTAGAGGTTTACAACATTAAGATAACATCAACCTCCTGGGTTGATCTTGGTGGGAGATGCTTCTCAGCTCAAATACATTATGTTACATTATGTTACATAATAGAATAAACAGGCTACTAATCATCAGGATCAAAGCGAGAATTGTACATGTTAGGATATTGCCTCGTTACTCGATGGTTATTATCCTCTATTCGTATGAGCGAGGATTCTGCAACGATGGAGATCAAGAATTGACAGACTTTATGGAATATTTTGAAACTGGAGGGTGCTGGACCCTCCACCCCCACCAACATCCCCACCCTACCTTATATAGGCACTGGAGGGGAATTCAAATTTCAGGAGTTTCAGACTGGATGTGGAGTAGTGTGAGACCGGACACCACCCATCCCGTGTATTTGACTATGTAGAGCGACGCCGACAGGTTGTCCATCTCATTATGTGTCTTCATTTAGCCATATCATGATCGGCTCGTGCAGTAAAAAGAAAGAATTACTGTACAAATTTTTCCATTTTACAAAAGTGTGTGCCACATAAGTGTCTATTTGCAAGATGGCAGCATTTTGTTTAATTTAATCATTTTAATTTGGTTTGGATAATTGCCTACGACTCGCTTGTTAATCCAACATATTATTCCTTTTTGGAAGTATTTGTAGTTTTTTTTCCCACCAATCTTAAAAAACACATCATGATTTTCCACTGTTAACTAAATGAATTTTTTTTAATCCCATTTAAAATGGGACATCGTCTATGTTGAGCTACAATTTTAGAAATTACCACTGCCAGAATTGATTTTAAATTGCTTGAGTATTAGTATGTTTGAAGAAGCAGTTTTTATCAGGGTGGTGCGTGACTGAACATACGTTAAGAGGATGAATGTCACAACTGCTTCGTATCAGTGTAACACGGGATCTCAGTAAGACGGTTATGCGGATCCGACGGCGCAGGTTACATTCTGTAGGAAATGCAAATGTTCCTTTGTTTTGTTTGTTCGTTTTTTATTTCTTTTTCCCAAGCCGTTTCTAAGATCTTCAGTACCCTGCTCAAAGCTAAGAATCAGGGTACCCTCAGAGTGACATCTGATATCTGATTGGCGCATGCTTTCTACTTTATGTACACTGTACATCGGTTTAAACTGGAATCCAATCACAATTCTCTCTTTGTAAATCTTTTTTCACAGCAACGTTTCGTACACTGAAGGAACCAAGTAAACTTTTCAGCTGGCAAGTATTCTAGCTTATGACCATGTATAGTTTTATAGAAAGAAAACTTATTATCTGATAATTGCAAGCAAAGGTCAGATTGTCTAGCTTTCTACTGCAAATGCTCAATTTGAATGTGTGATCAAGTGACCACTGTTCTTGTACCATTCCATTAGATGATGTGGACTTATTGTGTTGCTTAATGCCAGTATATCTAAGACCAGGAATAGAAAAGAAATGTTAAAAATGTTAAAAAATAAAAGTCTTACACTTCACTAGCAAGGAATTCATGCGCTTAGGTGTAATAAGAGAGAATATTTAGCTGACGTTATCCGAGAATACACAAACGTTTTATCATAATGTTACAAATACTGGTTTACTCTAATTTATTCCCGTTATCTAAACCATAGCTTACAAACTACCTTCAGACAGTGATGGATTCCTGATTCATATTAAGTGCAATGTCTTAATCTGTCTGGAGCTGGAAGGATCACTGCGCACCTGAAATTGGATCTCGTTATGAGACATTTATCTGCCAAACCTTAATGGTAATATCCATCATGGATGTATTGTGTTTAGTACGGTTGTCCTGGCTTTTATGTTACTGACTGTACAGTCAGGATAGCGATGCAATTTCAAATCTGCACATCTGGCTAAATTTTTATCATTTTCTCTTTATGTATAAAGCCTATAAAAGGGTACATAAAATACAATGCTCATTAAGGGTATGTATCTGCGTACAGCAGATCGGGACATTGCATAATTGAAATGATGTTTAATTATGTTAAAACAAATAATAGTTGGCAAAGACATTCGTCTTTTCGCTATAAAGATAAAATGATGCTCTCTGTGGCTTCTCAGTGAATCCTTGTGACATAGAGACAGGATGTACTTTAACCCAGTGAGTTTCTCTAATGTTTGTGGTGACAACATACAACATACTAGCCTTGCCGCAATCTTCTAATTTTATAACAAAATTTATATTTTGATTAATCCACATCAGGCGCCAATAACGAAGACATCAAGGCCAATAAACCAATCAGCTAGTTGTTTGTGGATTCTTGGTAGAATTTACCACATAAGGAAACAATAGATCTACACACATTACTAATATTAAAAACCTAAGATGTTCCAGGGTAAGGCAAACATCATTTTGAGGTCTTCATCAACTAAAAGAAACTCCTTCCTCCCAATATTTCACATTGATTCAACGTTACTTTCTCAGTGCAGATTGTCATTTTCCTACAGTGTACCACAACACATCAAATCTTGACATTTATATTAAGTGTTTTACGTGAAGAACAAAAGAGGAAGCAAAAGAATTCCATGCTGTGCTTTTGATGCGCTATCGTTTCAAAACTAACATGGATTTCAGGATTTGGCATTACCACTAAGAAGTTTTACCAGAAGAACACTTTACACGAATCATTAGCTATTCTTTCTGTTCGGAAGTGTTTTGTAATCGCACTGAGTAATCAAGTGTTTATTGCCTGGGATTCCACACACAGGGAAATCAAACTCACATTTAAATGCATTAGACTCTTTCTGTTCCCGTTCCTGCTGAGGTGAATTTTATGTGGAATAAAGTGTTTCAATCATGGCTAAACACACAGTAAGATTCCGTGCCAATTTACTTTATTTTATGTTCGCATACAATAACACGGCAAATTTGATAGCGCAAAAATGGAGCCACAGATTGATTAAAAAGTATGAGGTATAAACTGCCTGGTTTTTGCTGATATGATGACAAAATGTGAGCAGTAGGGAACAAAGTGTAGCGTATATTTATTGCACGTGAAGTGCTTTCACCATTGTAGTTCAGTACATTATCACAGAATATTTTAGCTTCAAGATCGCGCTTTTTAAGTTAAACTTTGTACACTACTGTCCGGAACAAGGTTTTCATCACAAGTAACGCCCGGCAGTTGCCGTCTCAATGATTAAGGGGAGAGTATGCCTCACTATGCCTCACTATTGCAGTTCACCACACTATCATACCATTTCTTACGATGAAAACACACTACAAAAACACATCTTTCCCTATTTTTCAGGTCCATAGAGGATTGAGACTTTTCTGAAATAAATGTCTTTTTTTTTCCTCATGGTAACAACATTCTCAGATAAACACAGCAAATATGTCCACCACATTAACACAAATGATTTAACTAAACATATGCACGTGCAGTGAATGTGACCTGTAGGGACTTTACTGTAATTCCAGGACAGATGTCCTGAAAGCAATGCTCTAGATTTTGACCTGATTGCCACTAATGACGTCCCATTTGATCGGCCCTTGAGACTTAGGTCATTAACAGTGATGCATTGATCACTCAGAAACAACCCAGTTCATGTTGTGTGACAATAAACTCAAGGACGCTTAATTGTTCAGTAATGTAATTCAGTCGAGCAGAACTTTTCGCAGGTAGGGAGGCTCTCAGGATATTTTGTCTGAAGATTTAGCACCTTTGGTTTTTAGAAATAAAGTGTCACAGAGGAAACCTGAACCCTCCGACAACCGAACCATGAACTTCTCGTATCTGGACAGAGCTTACTATCGCCACAGTACGCGGAATTCATAGCAGAAGTTTAACAATAGCGCATCAAAAGCGCATCGTGAAATTCTTTCGTTCTCTCCTTTGTTCTCGTCGTTTCCAAAATGATATGATTTGTGTGTACTGAAACGCTTCTATAGAGACACCAATAAAAATGGTAATGTTTTGGAACTATTATGTTGTGGTTACTAATTAAGTAGTAAATAAGAACCATCTATTTCTGCGGCTGTTCAGCTGCTTGTGGACGTCTTAAGCTGTTTTTAGAAAGTAGGTTGCAAAATAGTTTAATATTTCAAATCACTGGCAGATCCAGGATTTTTCCTATTGGTGGCGGGGGGGTATTGTCTCGGCCCTCAGGAAGGGGCGGCGCCAACACAATTTTCCCCCCAAAAAATGCAAAAACTGCATGAAAATGAAAATAATCGCCTCTGTGCCCCCAGATCCGCCGATGCAAACATATGAAAACTTGACAGTAATAGACCTGCGTCCGAATAACTGTGTATAAATTACGTCTAAGATTAATGTATGTCTGAGAGTGATGAGGGATCATGTAACAAACATAAAATCATCATGTAAATACCATTAGACCGCAACACATAAATACGAACAAATATCAAACTGTCACTTTAATCTAATGTTCATTGCCTCACCACGCCTGTAGGTCACAGATCAACACGCAGGCGGTCCCGCGCCGGTAGTTGCCTACTGGAGAGAGAATTTCCTTCTCTACAGGTATTGACAGCTGCACAAAATTGTTGATGCTTTTGCATTGAAAGATTCATATTTTAATCTGTAAAACCATTGGTTTATGTACGTTTGCATTACATGTTGGTGTATATTTTTTTCTGATGTTCTGAGTTATTATGAAGAATGCTGAAAATGACATGATTGTACTTTAGGAGGGATATTTCAAAATCTAAACTTTTACAGGAAAATTTACATTAGGAATAAGCTAGATTTTTGGAGTAAGTAATGTCTAATAAATGATGCTTAAAAGTTGGTAATTTCAAGTCAAAACTTAAAAAAAAGTATCCAATTATTCACTTGAAAAAAGGTACGAACCCTGAATACTAGTAAAGATTTGTAAACTAGGTGATGTTGCTTTCGTTGACTTGAATAAAATATTGCAATTGGAACTAAATGTTTTCTTATTCCAGGTAAAACTAAATCTAATTGATCTCAACCGCTTTTCTAAAATTACCAAATATCCACAGCAGTTCACTAATCAGAAGAATATATTGCTGTATTAACGAATAACATTTACGTTTCTGGTTTCTGGTAAAAAGAGCTTATCTGTCAACAGGAACACTGGGTTTCAGTAGGTGAGTTCTAATAGCTTCTAATCAACACCAGGTGACGAACAAAATAGGCTAAAGCAAAGTTAAACGGAGCAATGCATTACATGAAAATCTGAATGGCAATTCAGTAAAGTACGCGCTATGCACATTAAAACAACAAGAAAGGGAATAAAACCAACCCATTTTTTAGGATATTTGTCCTAAAAGAAAACCCATTAAACCATAAATTTTCTTTCAATATAGATCAAAGTTATCATAACATAGAACAGAAATTAGAGTTTGAATGCAGTTTGTACTTTACCGTTGGAACAATAAACTGGCCCTGCCAGTGGTGTTATCTGGTACATTCTATCATAACTATGGAAGAAAATCTTACTTTAAAATAACATCCAGCTTCTTAAAGTGTTTTGAAAAGGTAAGGCACCAGCATTGTTCCGAAACTGATAATAATTTCATCCTTTAATACGTTATTATGCTTCATCAAATAACGATCAAAATTTCTTGAAAGACAATTGGTACAGTTTTCCGCTTGACGATAGTCGAATAACGTTGTTTTGTTTTCTGCCATTGCCACAGATTAAATCCATTGTACCTAATGATACTTCGTTGTAGGTAATACGGTTATTTGCTGTATAAAATCAAGTAAATAAACGTTCTCCTCTTTTACCCTGTCAGTAGTTGTACAACAATATTGATACAACTTGTCTCAGACTATTTATCCGACTAGAAGATTCTTACTACTTGACGCTCATCTTAATCAGTCTTCATTTCCACCGCAATCATTGGGTACTTTGCACTTCATTTTGTGTAGCAATTTTTCTTTATTTAACTCTATTTTACAATTACTTCCTTGTGTTTCTTTTAAAGAACAGGCTCATTAATAAAATGCATTCTTGTAATAAAATGTAAATTAGAAAATCATTTCTCGGAAATTATTATCAAGAAACAAACAATTTCGTACGGATGAAAGTTAACATCAGTGATAACAATATTATAAATTAGTAAAGTTTTACGTAAACAGCAGAAGCATTAAGTATATGCCTCTCATCAATTATGTGAAAACAGTTTCCTTTGTAACACTCACATAGTAGCACCCACAATACCAGCAACAAGATAGCTTTAAAGGTAAATTATATTACAGTAACTAATGTTAACCTGTCGTCCATTTAAGTTGGCTTACTGAAATGGCCCTTTAGTGTAGTGGTTAGCGTGAAGCGCTGTTGTGCAGGTGGCCCAGGTTCTATTCCTGGACAGGGTAGAAACATTGGGCAGTGTCTCAGTAAATCACAGCCTCACCAGACCAAGGTGTAAAATTGGTACCAGCCTTATGTGGGACAGTAGAGATGGTGCCAAGGTGGAGTGACACCTGATCCCATTACCATGAGGGGATGGCTTACTTGGGGGATACTTGCACCAAAGTTGGGCAAGTTCTCAGGTGAGTTCCGGGCTGGAAAGTTAAAAATTGTAAACCGCAGTCGATGTACATCGGTTACTAGACCAGCGGTATATCAAGAGCGAATTAACTTTAACTTTAATTTATGTAAACATCAGATAAAATACCCAATACATGTTTTAGTCAGGAAAAGCCGAATAATTTCAGGAGTTTATGAATTGACTAGGTGTTCGGTTGTGCTATCGGACAGTGATGTATTCCTCAGGCAGATTCATGTAATATCTTAATCCGTTTAATATCCGTGGTGCTGCAGGGATCAGTGCGCACCTGAGGTGGATCTCATTACGGAACTGCAAACTGTTAATACGCTAATCCATCAATGATACCGGATTCATAATATTGTGTTCCTCAGTCTTATCGCAGTAAGAATTCGGAGAGTTTATTTACAATCCAGAATAGGAAAATTCTGTCACCTTTCGACAATATAATTTACACTGTGCTGTTTTCTCATGACACTCGAGATTTTTGTGAATTTCCTTACTAATTAGTCTAAATAGACTAATTAGTCTAAATAGACTAATTTGAAACATTTCATGAATAATTAACCTAATTATGGTGATAACTTCCATATTTATAGATTGTTACTAACTAGTCCAATTAGACTAATTAGTAAAGAAATTTCGAAAAGCCTTGACTATATGGAATTATCTTTTTCTCAAAACTTTTCAAATTGATGAGATTTTCCTCAAATGTTCTTTGTTTTATTGTGTGATGTTTTGAATACTAATTGGAACTTGCTAATATGCTACACTTAGATCAGTTATTGGAACATATGACCAGTCTACTAATTTAAACGATATTTTCAACGGAAGATAACCGCGAGGTTCCCTTATCTTTGTTGGCATGGAAACTGATTATATAATTTTTGCAATGTAAAGTTTCCTACCAATGTTGTAATGTTCCAGTGAAACCTACCTGTCTATTTCTATCGATATGATTGTTAAAAATGGATTGTCTAACTTCACTTACATTTCAATTTGTCCGGTTAAAGAAGAAGAAAACCCTTATTGCACAATAAACTTGTCAACATTCATCACGTGCTGCATTAAACATTTAAATTAAAGCAATAACTTCTGTGCGAGTAGCGGCAATAATGTTCCCTAAACTCTTGTGTAGACATTAGTTAAACACTTACACAGATATTAGTCCCGTTCACTAAACACTTCTGCAAACATTACCTTCCTTTCCTTCAAGTAGTTAATGGTCCAATATGTGACAATTAGATGCAGTAGCAGGATGCAGGATGCCAATCTTGTAATGACCAAGAGCTTTCTACAAATTCATAATGCCAACTTGAAGTCCCATTGACACAATGTTAAAGATGATAAAAAATGCTGTCTTATTTTCATTGTTGCAAGTGGGACCATATGCACCAAATATCCTCACATCTGCCCTTAGTTCTGTGAAATACAACCATACAATAAATCATTCTGAATGTCTTCTTGTTTTTATTTTCAGCAATTATCACTTTACTTTTCCACAAATTGGTCCAAAAGTTTAACATTGTGTCAGTTAGACTTCTAGTGGCATTAGGAATTTACAAGAGGCTATTGTGTCATTGGAGATTGAAATCCTGCACCGTGAGTAGTACTGTAACACTCAGGAGACTCATTTACATTACAAGAACGTTAAGCCCAGGCCCATGCATAAGGGTTACGTTCCTAGTTTGCAGTTTTCTTATGGTAACATGCAAGGCCGTTAAAACTTTCTGCAATCTGTAATCTGAAATAGCTAACTTTGAAATTGTATTCACAGCAAACAACACAGATGTATTCACATTCATCTATCATTCATTCTATCAGTATATTCATTCATTCTGTACAAATCCTGAAATTCTTATTAAATGTTTTAGGTGTAGAACAAATGAGGAAGCAAGAGAATTGCATGCTGTGCTTTTGGTGCTCTACTGTTTCAAAACTAATAGGAATTTCAGGATTTGCAGAAAATTTCTTATTGGACATGCGTGCTTCCATTGAGGAAAAATATGCCCCACAAGAATATTTTTTTAAAAAATTGTTGAAACAGAGTCATTTGTGTGGCAACTGGTTACCACTGTCTTGTGATCTTGCCCATGGATTTTAAAGCCGGATCTCTCGCCTGCACCATGAATTCTTGAATGAGATGATAATATTCCGATGAACAAATGTCAATTAAGCTTACTTTTCCAAATCTGGGTCATTTACTACAACGTCCACATTGATTTACCAGGTCACGTCCTGTCTCTGTGAAGTGACCGTCTAAAAAGGGTTTCAACAGACAGGTAATGCCATTTGTACAACCTCTTCAATTCGGATAACAAGCGCTACCTAAGCCTTGATTAAAGGGCTTAGAGCTCTTTAATTAAATAAGGTAGGTAGTAAGCTTACTTGTAAGTTACCGGTATCAGCATACGGTTACAAATCTATTCTGTGTTTTACTTGAGTGAAGTTGTTTCAACTTCAACTAATGATTTCTTTTTGTCAGCCTCAAATTGGGCTCTTAATAATTTCAAAGGATTTTTCTATATTTGATTTTCCTTTACACCACTTTGGCGTCCTTAGATTAATTTGAAGAAAATGTAAAAGTATTAAACTCTGCCTAGACCATCAAGACCATCAAGGAAGTCTGCGTATAAATATGGTGTCATGGCACAGCAGTAAGAACACTTTACTTCTTAACTTTGTGATCCACAAAATATTAATGCGAATTCAGCTTGAAACCACGAGAAGACCACCCAGTGTTTTGTCAGGGTTATTGAGCTTCATATTCCGTTAGGCGGCAGGAAGCTCTCTGTATTCAAGAGAGATAAGATTTGTGTTCTGGGCAGCCATTACAGATTTCTGAGACCAGGACCCCCCACCCTCTAGGACCAGGGCAGACTAGACTAGAGTCAAGTCCAACAGGTCAGGACCCCAGTGTTGGACTACACGGCATGAAGCTTTGTGCACCGACAGGCCATCCTCGTTTATATTGTTACAAATTACCAGCTGATTTATCCACTGGCATTTACAACAAAAAGACAACATTATGCATCTGTGCCTGAAATGCAATAAGTCTTCTTTGGTCTCTGTGGGTTTGAAACAGGGTTTGAAACAGAAAGTGAATTTGTCGTCCCGAGTTTATCCCCTATACGAAAATACATTCGCACTAAATTGGCATCGTGACCAAAAAAACCCCAGAATTATCCCGGCGGCTAATGAGTCCATCGCTGGAAGAGTGAACAAGTTTGAACACAGTTCACAGCCACGCACCCTAACCTTTCCCATATGACAGGTTCCCTGTGCTTTTTTGAGCTCATGAACGTTTTAGGTTACCCAGCACAGAAGTCTATCGACGCATGCGCGATAGACTAAAAAGACGTATTGTGACTGCAGCTTCATGTAATATTCATTAACAGCTGATCCCTCTAGGTCAAACCTTCACAGGTCCTCCGTGTAACTTAATTCATCTCCTTATAACATCAATTTTATGTCGTGATGTATCAGATCTGGCAATAAATATATGATGCACATTATACCAG
Organism: Haplosyllis anthogorgicola; assembly: GCA_038406195.1. Taxonomy (NCBI): domain Eukaryota; kingdom Metazoa; phylum Annelida; class Polychaeta; order Phyllodocida; family Syllidae; genus Haplosyllis; species Haplosyllis anthogorgicola. The sequence continues at coordinate 2,341 of JBCAUI010342962.1, read as the reverse complement.
GCAAAGGCCACACCAGCCGTTTTGCCGAACTAGAAAAGAAAAACATGAAATTCGGTTGTGGTTTGCAACAGTCAAAAGGTGTTGACATTTTATTTTGTTTAGTATATTTTACTTCTTACTGTTAAGCGTCCCAGTCTCTTTTCTGGAACTAGCAGCAAAGTGGTTTTTGTTTCGGACTTCAGTCATTCTTTGTATTTTATTGCCCTTGTTCTTCTTAGTACAGGTATTGTTCTTGAGCTAGTCACCTTGGTTAGACCATAGACTATATTGTGATATGTGATATTTCAGTACCATTGGTTATATGTCCTTTCTCTCCTTTGTGAAAATAAAACAGTATTGTAATGAAGTAAGTTTGAATTTATAAAATACAACAGTATTCTCCAAGAACAGTAACATTTTGAGCACACATTCTGGTTTTGGTTGTCTTGTACATTTTTTGTAATGCACATGTTATTTACTCCAGATACAGTCATAAACCTTACAGTCATACAGAAGACCCATTCTATGTTTCTTCAGAAAACTGATAAAAGTGAAATCCTTGGGATTTTCTGCTTTCAAAGAAACACCTCAAATCTCTTTAATCAATATTGTATTATTGAGCACTTTTTTCCACCCTCTGAAATAAATTTGCATGAGGATTTGGATGGTACAGCAAGGCCATCAGTACAACAGTGTTTTTAATCGTATTGGGACTGACAGAACTGAGTCAATAAGATGGTTTGCGTCACACTACATGAGCACGTGAGTTTCAACTGCTTAATCCTGGAATTGCCAGACTTCATTAATGTGATGTTGTTCTTTTAATGATAAAGAGAAACTGATACTGTGTACATTTTAATGGAACAATTGAATTTCATACCATCATGTCATCATTTGCATCAAAGCACAGTTTGAGAATATTTTGTCCAGAAACAATTTTCAGTTGGCATTCCTTGTTTGAAGTAAATAACATTAAATATTCATACAATTGCCATTGATGTGATTATTCCAATATGAAGATTTCAAGTCAACCACGAACGCATTTTTACACGAATTGTTTGTTTTGTTATCTTGTACAGGATGACTTTTTTTAAACTTGTCCTCTCTTTTTTGAAACTACGAAGATCATGCTGGGTTGTCGGAGGAAAAAGTTTACATATAATGTTTACAAGTAAAGCAACATTCATGAGCTATTAACCAGATTAATCCAAGGTCTGTAGTTATGACCTGCATATTTTGCGTTTTGTAAAGAAAAAGTACCCTCTATCAAGACTCCAAAGTTTCATGGTCGTATTCCTCAGATAAAATTGAGTGTATATTAGAGTCTCGATATTTTTCTCTTTTCTAAAAGAAATTATGTAAAAATAATAGGGAAAAGTAGCTGATATCAATACAAATTATTATGGTTGTATCTTTTAGTTTAAAAAGGGAATACAACACTTATATTTTCCAGTCTAAAACTATGTTGGCCCTTGGGTGGTTCTCAATACATAACATGTTAATGTCATATGTGGTTTTCACAATCCAAACAAATAATATGAACAGGTCTTTAAACCTGCATCTAATCGTTACTAATCCTCTTACTAAGCAACACCATTTCCTTCTGTAACTGGTGTGCAGCTGCAAACGGTTCCTTCTGTTGATTAAGTAAATATAAAGCGGCTTTGTGAGACTCAGGGCCAGTCTGCTTGGCTCTCTGTCTTGTATAAACACGTTAACATTAACTAGATACTTACATTATAAAAAAACCCATAATCATGGTAATCATTTACCAAAGGATAGAAATTAATGCTGTGTTGTTACATCAGTTACAACAACACAGTCTGAATCAATTTGGTTAACGAAGAGAACAAAGGAGAGAAAGAAAGAATTTCACGCTGTCCTTTTGATGCGCAATTGTTAAACTTCTGATACAAATTCCGTGTACTGATATAAATTGTTCCCAAATGAAGGATTTTGAAGGAAAACGTCCTCCCTTAGATTCCGAACTAGATATCATAAACATACTTAATATTGCTAAATTGTTCAATGACTTTCAATACACAAGTCTTCTCGCACAAAAATCCTAATCAATGTGATTCCAAAATAAAAACCAAAACTAAATGTTCTTTCATCTGTGCAAAGAAACACCACAAAGTTCTAGTTGTGGATCTAATTCCAGAGTATTTGGAACAGTAAAGATCAATATGAGTCAGTGTATGAAGTGGCCAAAACGTTTTCAAGTTAAATTTTTAAACCAAAAAATGAAGAATCGACCACCCATTTCCTCATTTTTCCATTTTTCTAACTTTGAAATGACACAAAATGGAAATCAGAGATTTGATCATGAATTTCAAATTTTTTCAGTTTTATGTTTTCAAGT
>JBCAUI010342851.1:0-15041 GCA_038406195.1 Haplosyllis anthogorgicola | reverse complement strand
ATGTGATATCGAAACCTACATTGTCTTAGTTTTATGAAAATGCCAAATGAGCTCAGGTCCATCTGGACCTATTTTTTGTTTCTGGATGCCGCACTTTGAAACTGATGCCAGTAAAGTGTAATCCAAATGTTAAAAGAAGCCCTGATTAAACCAACGAATTCATTCGCACTTGTTCTGATCTTATAAGGACAAACTTAACTCATGCAACCATAATGTTCATTTAACATGAGAACATAGCAGCTGTTGAGCAGTGTAGTAAAACTTTAAAATAGATGTAGGCTGGTTAGGGGAGTTTCAACACTTCCTCAATCAGAAAATCCTGACAACTTTTCAGAGCTAAAGCCCAACCCGAGGGTCCTAATTTGAACTACTTCACGTATCTGCAGTATGGTCCACGAATCCATTGAAATGTGTGTACAGATCATTATCGGGATATATCCAAGGGCTTTGCTTGCTAGATAGCCTTTAAGGAATTCTCACCAATGTAACACGTAGATTTTATGCAGCTAGTTAACTATGTGGTATATGTGTAAGGTATTTCATTCATTTAAATTTGAACCAAGAGATATTGTGATTTAACATGGATATGTATTGTCCTTATGTGTAGCTTATCAGATTTGAATCTAACAAATCGTGCAATTATCTTAAATAGTAAGACTTCAAAATGAGCGAATCTGCTTCGCAGGTTAAACCATGCACATAATTCTGTCCTCGAACACTTATCTTTATGTGTTTTTGATATAACGTACATTAAATTATGTCTTGCGCCAGATGTACTTGCATATTTTGTGTAATTTAGGTCAGTTCTTCAGCTATTTATGGAGAAATGTAATAAGACCACAGTGAAGAAGAAGAAGAAGTGCAGTTTGACATAGATCAGGATCAAAGGAACTAGATGTTAGAGACCTCTCTTGTTGCACGGGTTATTTTAGAAATAACAAATTGTCGCACGCATTAGGCCTAACCTCAATATTCGGTTTAAGTGAACAGACGTTCTTAAACGGCGGCAACTTTTCTTTGTCTCTGTCCACATCATGTTGTGCACAGCTAATTTGAGGGGGTTTGCGTTTGTTCAATTGCTGACGTATCGAATGACGTCATAGTTCCATGACGTGACAATTTCATTCGATAAACATAATTTTAATGAAATCAAAGTTAAAGTGACTGTAGAATTGGCACAATGATTAAAAAACAGGCCTTGGGTCGCAAAATGTACCAATTCGCAGTTGACCACTTAACGTTAGATCACCTTGTAAGCCACCTTGATTGTCGGGTCGTATTCACTTCCCGAACACATGTTACTAAATTTAATCTTTTTGCGACATATAAGATTATGCGATGACAACGGTTTAAATTAAAAAGATTTGATCATGGAAGGAAAGGCTTGTCTTCATTAACATTAACCCAGATGCTGTTCCAAATGTTAATCTTTTGTAAGCGATGAATGAGATTAGATGGAAACATATGATTATTTCATTGACGCATGTACGGATATCCTATCAACACAGGTAGACACTGATAAGATTTAAGTTTATATTAGATATCAAAAGATCTGCATTGTTAGGAAGCAGTTAATGCCTTTCAAGGTCACATTCCTACAGTTTCTCTGGTTAAGTATCTTTATTGCCGCCACTCTGACGATGACTGCCATCACCACCACCGCCACCACCAACACCAACAAGGGCAGGCCTCAACCTTAACGTCCGTGTTTCCGGCCAAACGGACAAAACTTTAAAACTACAAACAATTTTTTTAAAGTGACCATCAAAAGGACGGGCAAGAGTTATAAAATTTCTAGTTAAACCCCAAAAGTGTGACTAACGCAAATGAGTACAAAGTGGACCCAAATTTTTAAGGTCGAGGCCGGCAAAGGACAATAATACTGACAACAACAACAATAATAATAATAACACACCAACAACTACAACAAAGTTTTTCTTTCTCGAGCAATTGGCATAAAAGTTAACTCTCGGATTGTGTACGACTTTATCTAACGGTACAATGAGCTCCAGTTCAAAGAATCGAAGAACACATATTTGGCATAGAACCTAATCGTCTTCTCCACATCCGTTGTTTAGCTTTTATTGGCGTTTTGCATGTTGCACATATGACAGATGTAGTGTCATTAGCACCAGATGTTGGGCAACGGTCCAATCCTGCGGGTAAATCTAAAATGTCTTTATACTGTGTAGTGCATAATGGGAAATTTAATCGCATTGCAGGAGTGTTATATTCCATAAAATTTACTACGGTTAAATTACACGTTTACATGTTTCTAATTAATGAAAAATTGCGTTGTACAGCGGGCTACCATGCTCTCGAACAAAGTTGCCTGACGTCAAGTTTGTTGATCTTGTAAATTATCAAATTATAAACCTGGTAATTTCTGAAAACTCCGTCATTAGTACAAATAAGATCTTGGTCGAACGTAAGATTATAATTTGACATTGGTTGGTCTTCTAAATAAAAAAGTTTTGTGGAAACAAATGTAAGTTCACCCTGTCTTTTGTCTGTTGTGTTTAGCCATTACGCCAACGATTGCAATACGCGATCTCATTTTCGTTCTTCAAAATCATGCTAAGATGTGCAGGAAGGCATTTTGGTGTGAACGCGCTGCTAAGTGAAAAAAATATAGGTACGACAAAAGTTAAGAATGCGGGGGTGATAGTGAGGACAGTCAATGATAAACCGTACGAGTAGAAATCGCTTAAAGATTGTACATCCTGTGGAGCATTTGAAATTGACCTGGATTGGAATGGTTTAAATTTTGTTCTCCGAATTGAAGAAAATTGCCAAGAATTACGTGGTTTTTTGTCTTTGCTTGTCACGGCATGGCATTGGAATCTACAAGTTTTCAAAATGTCGCAGTTAAAAAAAAAAGTGCTTTTCATTACATAACAAAGGCGTTCACGTTGACTTCGTGCACTCATATGCAGTTTGGAGAAAGAAACTTTTGACTTGGTATCCAGGGTTGCCATAAGGCAATGATTGGATGTTGAACTTCCTTTTGTGGTAGGAAACGGTATTTACGTCAGTTCTTGTGATATTCCGCGGTGAGGTATTGATCTTCACTGACCAAACATGCGGCGAGAAGGGACAGTATATTTCTTCTGCAAACACTCTTCGTTCAGTTTTTCTATTTGCAGTTGCTTTTGCAAATATTCTCGGGTCACATACTTTTGTTACTCAATTTAAATGATTTGGCTTTATTTCTGGAACGTCAGTGCCTTCTTTCTTAAAACTTTGACTTTTAAGTGATAAAGTTCAGATCCGATTGGTCTGATCGAAATAAGTGGAATGGAAATGAACATAACGTTGTTCAAAAGGTCTAATGATTTTTATTGTTTATTGTTTTATTGTTTATTGTTTCTTACAAAAAGAAATTGTAATTAATAAAATAATGGATCAAAGGATATGCACTTTGTGCTTTCATGTATTGCTACACACATACCGTATTCCCCCTTTTATGGAACAAAAATAATTTATGAAGGAAAACAAGGAAATTTGTCACATAAATTCTTTTTCTTTTTTCTCCGTTTCCCTCTCTATTCTAAATTAATCTGTTTCGGGAGTAGGACACCCTCTCAAAATTGGTCTTGGCATCCAAAGCCATTAATTAGAAAAAATACTGTAGATGTTTACAGTCAGTTATAGTCACACTAAAGCTGTTAATAATATACACCATGAAATGGGAACCTTGAAGTAAATAAAGGTAACTAATTTGCGCAGGTGTTAACATCAATAACTTTAGTTATTGCGTAGTAAAAATGTACAGATGCGTGCAGGCATGAAACTTAATAAGTTAAAAGATATGATCCTCGGTATTGTTTAAAAAAGGCAGCTGCTGGAAAACGTGTTGTTTGAACATAAACGTAGGCTGCTCGGTTCGGATCAGTAATTAAATACTATAGGTTCATTGTCAGAAATTTCAAAGTCCATGTGCTGTGTGCAATGTTTCGCAGTGAACCTTTTTTTTTACTAAGTTAGAAGAATCTTGTATTTGTGGTCAAAAGCAAGACCATGTTTGCTGTGTGTCAAGTGTTTGGGCAAAATCTGATGCCAAAGACGCAACGTAATGTCAGCTGCAGCGAGTGCATGCATGCCTCGTATCAGCGTCTTGGCCGACGCAAGCTGCCTGAGATCATCTTACGGTACTATCCCTCAAGACAATGCCAGCGAAATTGCGTGACTTTATGATGTTGGCGTTGCGTCCTTGGACACTGCAGTAAAGGTAGAAACTTTGGACAACCAATTTGTGCAAAAGATGATTCAAAGCAATGAAAAAGAAGCGTCAAGTAGACTAAATGGTATTGCATTCGCGGCGTATCTTGCCAACTACAGTGGAACCTATATACAACCGTCTTTTGGAGGCCAATATTTACTTTCCAAAAACACCAAGTGATCTTAAAGCGCGAGTTTCAATGGAACAAAAAAAGGTCTTTCATTGCAGGTGGTCTCCAACCACAGGTGTTGTAAAACACAGGTTTTACAGTGTTACAGCTTTAAGATTGTAGCAGCAAACGTACTGCATAACATGGGGCGTGTACTCGTTGCGTGAACTGTAAATCTGATGGTTGGCAAGACCCATTCATTAATGATTCTCTTTGTTAGTGAATGAATGTTTTCTGATCATAAAGGAAAGAAGAATTCATAGTGACGGGAAAATACTGTCGTCCGTTCACTGCTTATTGTCCATGCAATGTAGATGTTTTCATTCGATTGACAATTTAGCCCCCCCCCCCTAATTTAGGCATGAGGGGTTAAAGTGTCCCTCGATTTTGCAAAGCAGCGGCCACTGTCATTGTTGCCATCATGATACACGTATATTTCTATGATATTTCCATTTGCCAGAATAGGTTTTAGGGACCAAAGTATGTATACATTACTTTTGTTACTTTGCCATAACATTTGCGGATCCAAGGGGGGGGGGCGCCGGCGCGCGCCCCCTCCAACGACCCAAAATTCTTTCATTTTCATTGAGTTTTTGAGGAAAATATTAAAAGGCGCCCCCTCCAACCACTTTAAGGCGCCGGGGCGCCCCCTCCAACGAGAAATCTTGGATCCGCCCCTGCATAAGCATACGTGGAAACATTTATTAGCTGGCAGAATCGTGTTGCAAGTGCTACAAGGGCAATGTCCTTTTTGAGCGTTCCCATTGTCAGTGTAATCTTTGTTCTGTTCAGCACGTATTGAAATCCTAAAAAATGCACGACACAAAAACAACGCCTCAAGTTTCAAACACGTGACTTGTAAAATGAGAATTGAGAAGTCATTGTAAATTGAGAAGATAGGAAAATGATGGTGCTCGGATTAAAATGAGAACATAATGGATCAGTTTACGTTGACGCTTTCACTTCCAGTGTTACCGCCACGCGTCGAAATGTCCCGCAGTTTTAGAGGTTACGCACCCAATCAATGCATTGAAAATTGCCCGCAACTTTGGTATCAGTGAAACAGCTATGTGATGTAAATGAATTTAAATGGTAGGTAATCGCATGTCCCCCATAACTGAGGAAATGTCCCACAAAAAAGCGGGAATCTGGGACGAAATGACCCGCAGATTTGAAAAGTAGTGGAAATTAGTGGTATTTGCTCTGTTCACTTGAACTTGTTATCAGCATCATGACCACGCTACCCCCATCAGACCTCATTAGGCTGATATACACACCACACACCTTTCACTTCCTCTTCATGTTAAGTTTTACTTTTGCCTAGTGTCCTCTAATTTTTCAAATGTTAAAAGTTGTGTGTACATTGTAGGAAAATACAAAATCACTTTAAGACATTCAGCCATCTATAGTTAATAGTTAGAAACTGTTATGGAAGTAATAAATTTATATATGGATCACTCTATAATGATTTCAGGCATTTTTGTGTCAGGTAAATTTCATAATTTCTAAATTTTTTGTGAACTGATGAAGAATTTCTATAATTATGCAATATATACTTGCAATCATATTCTTTAGTAACCATAATGTATTGTATTAACATGTGTGAGAAGATGAAATGGTTAGTAGATCAAAAGGAGGGTAAACACTTCTGCCCTGTAATGAGGTTTTTATGACTTCCCCTGCCCCACTAGCTGTCTGGGGTCAGGAGGCTATTACATTTTTTTATGGTTCAAGCAGATTCACCACTTTACTATATTTTACTATCTGTGTAGATTCTACATTTTATGGTAAATTCTGTTCTGAGCAGAAACAGCATATCACGGTTTATTATGTTATGTGCAGTAAAGGGTTAAGGAAAAAATGGTGATTTTTATGTTGCTGCCTCTTCCTCCAAAATCCCCCTAGGAGAGATTAACTGAGCAGGGCTTTCTGCATCACTGATGTCCAGTTCTGGTTCCTAAATTTAGATGTTCATTTGGTCATCAGACCTGGTTATTACCAGAACCCCACATCAGCTTGTTAATCTCGTGGTTTTTACAAGTTAGTCAAAAGGCTAATTTAAAAATAAAATTTCAACTTCAAATTTTTCTGTAATTTGCAGTACTGCACCTCCTTAAGTAATACCAGTGGTCATGAAAGCTCACAGTTGAGAAGGTCAACCATCCATTTCTCACACTGACTTGTAATGTTTTTGCAAAATGCAAATCAAAGGCAACTGGAAGAGCTTGAGTCACACTACCATCAACCAGGACACAAAAACCAAATTTTTTAGTTAATTTGTGTGGTTTTGGTCTTTTGGTGAAAATACTCTAATTTTTTTAAATATACAGAAATGCTTTTTTTAAAGATCACATCTCTTGTGAATACCTTTATTTTTTGATAACTATAGTTACTCCTTATATTTCAGAGTTTTGGCAAAATCAGTGGATTTTTATTTGGCATTAATTGCATCCCATGCTCAGAGTAATGCACAAGCTACTTTCAATTGGGCTACATTTTAGTCCTTGGAAATTGTTTCTTTCCACTGATGACAGAGGGTATTGATTGGATCAACTAACCATGTTAGCCTTCCCTAGGATCCTGGTCATCGAAATTTGTAAAAAGATGTAGTCATTTTTATCAAGATTGAGCATAGTCTGGTTTCAATATTTGATTTCCTAGTTAGTGCAGATTTGTTGCAGAGGCTCTTGTCTTTAAAACAAATGACATATATTGCATGAGCTTCCACCCATAGGAGAGATAGTTTTTTGTGGTTTCTCTGAAATTACTCTTAGATGTCACTTGAGGTTCATCTGTAGTACAAATTTTGGAACAGGACCAAAAACTTTTGGTCTCAAAGGTGTAAAATATTATTATTGCCAAAAAAACATTTTAGGTTGGTTTGATCCAAATTAACAGAGATATGGCTGACAAGGTATAGGTGACAAGGTATTCTTGTTTAGTGTTTTCAGTATCCTAAATGGATAAGTATGTCTTTAACATAAACTTAAGAGTTCATCCAGGGTAGAGATTAATAAACACAGCTAAGGTTGCTTTTCAGCTGAAACAACAGATGCAGCAGTACCTCCTACAAATCAAAAATAATATAACTGCACTACAGCGGCAGAAAAAATTACAAATGCTATCTACTCATCTCTTGTCTGCAGTAGAGTTGATAGTCAATTGTAGTCACAAGTTCTTTGTTATATATCAATTTTCTGTCACTTTTAACATAGTTGAAGGGAAGATTTGAATACCATCCTTACATCTACTGTATATTTTTGTTCCTTTCCCCTGTAACCAAATGTCATGAAGTGGCTTTTGTCGAAGTAAATAGTATTTCTTTGTGTGAAAGGAGACCAACTTCCCTTACCTATGATCACACTTGGTTGATTTCATTTTGGTTAGCAACTGCATATCTAGGGTAGAATGCAATTTTACCTGTCAGCATGATCATTGGTCAGATATTGATTTCTCCAATTGATTGGATATTGATTGTAGAGCATCCAGGGTATCAAGCACAAACTAGGTCATCCAGGGTTGTCTTTAATTTGTCAGTAATTTTTCAATCCATATATGGTAATGTCACATGGTCATTAGTGGGGGGATGGAACTTTTCTCCCCATATATAGTAATGTCACATGGTCATGGCACATGGTCTGACCAGTGGGCACCCAAGCCCCTCACTTCTGGTCAATGCTCAATGCCCGGTTCACATCTCTGGGTCAACTAGTTTGTTTTCAATGGCACATATTGTATTTGATGTATGGACAGACATGGACAGTCTCTGGGTGGTATTTTGTGCCTTTATAATGCTATTTATTTGTGTTTGAGGTTTTTTCTGGTTATTTGGAAGGTTATTCAGACAGTTCTTGGATTTAGTATTGAGTTTCAATTATTTCTGTTAGAAGAGTCTTTTGTTGTTTGCATTTAGCAGCCATCTTTGTTTCAATTCTGAACAAGACAGACATGTCCAAATCCAGATTCAATGCATTTAATTATTTTTTATTTCATTTCAATGGGACCATTTCAAATTTGTTTCAATTTAATGCCAATTGTTCTTATGTGTTTAGAATCAATCCCAAATGCCTTCAATGATTAAAACAAGTTGCATTCAGTTCATATTTTATGCCAGATATTCATTTTATGCCATCTGGAACAGTCCTGTTTCAGCCAAGTCATTGCTTTTACTCTTTGCTATTTCTCAATTATTTATTACTTGCATTATTTATTGTAGCACTGCACATGCTAGTTGCTACCTCACCTGTACCAAGTGTTGTTAATATGTTAATATATGATAATGAGTCTAAAATAAACATTATGGAAATGGTTTTAAGCTTTTGCCTGCTCTTTGCACTCACTCCGCCCCTATAGATCTACACTGCAGCTACTCGACATTATTATAAAATTTAAATTTAGAATAAAATTTAGCATGACAAATCAAAACCTTTGGAGCCAAAAGCAAAACAAACACAAGTACAAAAATTTAATTGTATCACAACTTAAACAAGTTTTACCTGAAACTTTCAGTAGCTGCGACAAATTTTCCGTCAGCTGCTTCCTCCATGTTTCGTCTTGTAGCTGTTTGTAGGATTCCACTCTCGGGCAGAAGAGAGTTTTATGTCAAACTTCCTTCTGTGACGTCCAACAGTTTCCTTTTTGTTTCTTCAAGGCAGGAAAGTACCTTCTTCCAAGCTTCTTTGATACCAAGTGGCAAGTAGGAATCCAAGAGCACAAGGTCTAGCTTTTCACACTGCAGTAGCAATTTGGTGAAGTAAGCTGCTATGTACTTGTTAGGTTCGACTCTTATCTTCTACGTTAACATCAAATTTCTTTGCTGCAGCCAGAGATTCAGCCAAAACGGAAGCTTCAGTGTCCAACTCCGCAATCAGCTGACAGTTACTGGTATCTGAATGTTGTAAAAAGTACACGCATGCAGCATTATTTTGTAATTATCACAATGTACTGCGGCTGTCCAATAGGAACAGCTTTAAAATTAAGTAGGAATATATTTTATTTACCAGGTCACCCATGCATCACGAGTACCTTCTAGGCGAGAACTGATGCATATGAAAGATAGGGCCTAACTGACTACAGAAACCGAATAAAAACAAGGCAGGGCACCAATGGTCCCATCAAAAATGCTTTGTACATTGAAACACAAACATTTTGAATGGGCAATAATCTTTCATGTGAATACATCTCCCGCTTGAGGTAAGCTAAACCTATTAAAATGTCTTGAAACATTAGAAAATGTTATTTTACATTACTCACCAGTTACTATCTTGACAAACTCTACATGTGAAGCAGCAATACTTGAGTCCAGAAGCAATTCCTTTCTTATCAGTTTGGCAGAGTTTTGTGAAGTTTCAGGATTCTCAATCCTCCCTCTTATTCTATCGGACCACAGTTTCACGTCTTTCTGAAATATTCCAGTACTGTGTACTATGACTTCGGGCAGTCCCATGGACTCCAGCAGCGATGCCATACCTGAGTTACTGGCCACAAGGATGGGTACTTCGCTGTAAGCTGCCATCAGAGCTTCCACTCCAAAGCATGAAGAAGCCGCTTTCAATGGTAAGAGCATCACGGTGCTTCTTCGCAAGACTGATTTCAATTTCTCTAGGCTCTCCGGTGTGCAATATTGAAAAGTCAGTCTCTTGTCTTTGGAAGGCTGTCTTTTTTTAACCTCATTGAAGCTTTTCTCCCATGAATCTCGCTCTTCTGGATTGGAGGCCAACACTATCAGATGTACCTGAGCTTGAATTCCACAGGATAAATGAATGCTTTCAGAAGCAACTGTAGATGATGCAACAGCTAATGGATAATCGAGCCCACTTACAGCTAAATCTTTCTTCTCATTGGTCATAACAACAATGTTCTGCGGGCCGTTGATTGGTCTGGCCCTTTTTTTCTGCAATATGGTGAGTAATTCAGCTGGACACCCTGGTACATATAACCTATGAAGTGGCTTTTTATTTTCATCTATGCAATCAAGGTATGATGAAATGTTCCTTTGTATGCCTCCTCCAATGGAAAAGACAATTTCAGAATCTCTCAACCATCGGAGAAGAAGATCTTCATCAATGTCATTTGTGCTTGTTCTTGGTAGTGCATGGGTGAACAAAATAGTCTTTGGCGCTGTTTTAAGCGCTGCTCTGACGTTTTTCAAATTGAAAGTTCCATTTGCTAGGTAAGGAATGTGTCCAATGATAAAGTCAAAATGTTGTGTCAAAGCTAATTGATGATAATATGATGCTGCATTTATGTTTAATTCTTCATTTGTTGGCATCCTTTTCATTCCCATTGGAAGCTGCAAACCTCTCAGTTCCACATTACATTTCCCTGCATCTTCTCTGTCTTCTTTACTAACCTTCCCGTCTTCCTGCAGCACGGCGCACGTCATCTGGACCCGTTTTCCTTCTGGATCCGTCAACCACAGATCATTGGCCAGAGATCTGACGACGCTCGCCACTCCATACGTGTCGTATTGCCATCTTGGAGACAAAAATAACAGCGTGATGGGATCTAAGGCCCCAGCATCAGCCATGATGTTTTTTCTGAAGTTACATCTGCAAAAATAAATCAAAGTTGTTAAAGAAACATGCATCTTTATGAAAAGTTTTAACAATAGAAGGAACTACAAACTAAAAACAAGTAAAACTTTCTCAATCAGGTACAATGGTAATCTTTAATTACTCGTACATGCAAACTATATGCATGACTAACAATTCCGATACATAAAATTCACTTACTTAGAATGGGTACAAGCCTAGCTATTTACAATTTAGAATCTCCTTATGACACTGGGACTCCGACTGTACTATTTAAAAGCAGAACTACTTACTTTATCTTCCTGCATTAAAATTGTGATCAATACAAAATGTACTCTCTACAGTTAAACTAATGCATCATATGTGTGTTAAGTAACATAAACTGTCAAGCATAAGATAAAGACACTCATAGGGCAATGTTAAACACTTCAATATCTCCTTCAACCTCAATATTACGAGATGGAAGAATATCAATACATATTACATGCAATAAACAAATTTGGCATCATCCACACCTCAACAAGTACAGCTGTTCCTGGATAATTCAATGTAGGATAAATCAATATCCTTGATAATTCGAGCAACTCCACGTTGTCTAAAATAAGTTATCCTGATAATTCGATTTCCCTTTATCTCAATCTTAACTTTGGTCCCAAACATCGAATTATAAGTTTAGTCTAGTCTTGGCTAGTATGAACTTTATGGCACTTTCCCAAAAGTATGTGTATGTATTGGCTGCTTCAAGAATAAATGATAAATACCCTACAAAAAACCCGTCGCGTTCAAACTTAATATTTGCATCTAACCGTACGATACAAACACGTTACATACATTTGTCACATTGTCTTTTATTTACAAGCATAAAAATACTGTACATTCAACTTGATTCTCCTAATATGCGTAAAATGGACAATTGTAAGAAATTCGAACAAACAGTCAAAATAGTCGCTAACAAAAGTACATTAGTAAATAAAGCGCAATTTATATTTACAAAAATATGTAAAAATGCAGAGCAAAAAATTACAGAAACAAAGAAATTATATTTCTTGTTGAATTCGGATTATTGTCCGGTTAAATATTGCAATTTTCAATAAGCAGATTGGATCCGTTTCTTTTTTCTTAGATCATTCTGGGATATTGCAAATTGCAGATATTTTATTCAATCAGATAACTAGGTTCAAGTGTTTACACAATATATGTGTGTCTCTACAAGTTTATCAGTAGTTAATCAATTTCGTCATGCGACAGTTTCATTATATTTAGAAATACAGTAACTTATCATGTTTAACATTTTGATCGAATTTTCATTTTATATTACATGTTAATTCCTTCATCTGTACCATTCGCGTTGATAACATTGTCAATTTCTTATCACTTAAAACAATTTATGCCACTGCATTCTGTACCGACTTTTCTCACCATGTAGGGCGGGTGTTCACATCGCTCTTGCACCCTCTGCAACTCGATTATTTTTTAAATTTCATATCTAATTTCCTTTGGCATTTTCTCAATGCAAAAGTCACTGCGCCTCACACCGCTCTGAAAATTAGAAAAAAAACTCGTCACCTTTGTCTCTGCGATAATTTTTATTTCGTATGTCGTTTAACTACTTGTCGTTTTCGAGACCACTGGTTTGCCGAAGCGGCAAGTCTTACGAGTATTGTTCATACAATGAGGTATACAAAAGAAGCCACACAGGCAATTGTGCTTGTCGAACAAGGGGTTACATAAGATTTTGTGGTTCTCTGTCAATTAATCTTTGTCTTGTTCTGTGTCATCTTCTAATAATTCAGAATTAATAACAGCTGAACGGGGATATACATTGTAAGTCTCAATTACGCGCCTGGACAGATCACAAGCATAGTTCCCCAACCTAGGACAGATCACGCACCGCACGTGATCTGTCCTAGGATCAATCACGACTCCTGAGATCAAATACGCTCCGTTAAAATTAAAACTTTAAATTAAATTTTCGCTTTATCATTGTGCGCGTTGAAAACCGCGAAAATTCTTCGGTGTACAATATCCATCACTTGGGCATACAATGTCTTTACCATCACAAACATTTTCATGCGCCATGACCTACATTTGAAGGCTGCTGATGCTGATGCTGCGCTGTGTTTCCACAATGGCGGCAGGACTAATTCAGCCACGTCACGATCTTAAATTCAACCAAAATCTCATTAAAATTCCAGAAAGAGAGGCTGTTTCTGTAGTGGTAGCTAATCAGTGACTTAGTGAGTTTCAACTGGCAACAAAAGTGGTGAGTCATGATAATTGTCTGACCATAAATTTCATCATAATATGAATCAGTTTTCAGCCAATTTTACCTAAATTTTACAAGTAAACCTTTCCTTTTATTTTCAGTGCGAGTGTTCATTTAACTACCATGATGTTGTATTCCACATCTTTGGACACCAAGTTAATCTTCATGAAGATGAGATGCGAAGGGGACTAGTCCAATACATTGAAAAACGGTTTGATACAGTGAATGAACATGTAGCCAAATACCTGTACAACAAGGGTCTCAACCTTCAACAATACCTTGAATTTATTTTCATACCTGGGAACAAGGGTGATGAATTAAGTATCTATTTATTAGCAAGGTACATTGACATTCACTATTGTATTATCAGCAGGAATACAGTATATTACTCTCACAAAAACAATCCTGCTACAAGTCATCCTAGAGAGTATAAATTGAGGCTTATTTATTTTGGACAAGGTGGTTATCAGGATATAAAGGACATTAAGCCATCCCCTCCACCCCTACTCACCACACCATCTGCACAGCCAGAAAGAGTAACAACAGACAATACAGATCCTGACTATGAACCTCCCCAAAGTGTGCAGCCATCAGGTAGACAGTATGGACTTCATTCAAGTGGAATTCCACCCATGTACGCCCCCTAATTTTCCCTCCTCCCCATGCACCCAAAAGGAGATCAAATAAATCCAATAAGAGTCCCCCAAAAAGTCCTGAACCACCCAAACCAGACTCCCCTAAATGCCCAAAAAAGGGAAGAGGAAAAAGAAACCCAAAACCCAAATAATAAAACAAAGGGAGTTTAAAATTTGACGCACTCATTCAAGGAAAATCACTAAGAAATGCAGTTTGTGTCAACAGTCCTTTGCGACACAGAAGGACTTAAACTTGCATACTGTGAATGACCATAAATTTCATTATTTGTGTCCAGTTAGGCAGTGTGGGAAAAGTTGTGCTTCTGAACTTTCCCTCAAGAAACATGGAAAGGAACACATAAACGGATCATGTTTGTTCTATTTGTTCAAAGCAATTTGGATACAAAAGTGAATTGGAACTGCACATGGCTGTGAAATCTGTCAAAATCATTTAACTTCAAGAAAGGTCTCATTGAGCATCAAAAAAAGCACTCAGAGGAGCTACCCATTGTTTGCAAAAAGTGCCAAATGTAGTTTAAATGGAGAAGTTCATTCAAAAATCACTTTGATCATGAGCACAAGTTCAAAAGTTCTGGATCACCGGATTGTAAAGTGTACATTACTGGAGTTGAAATATTTTTGTAAATCATAGATACTTTTGGAAAATTAATGACCTAATGTCATGATATGTCCAGCAAAACTGACAGAGACAGTGCCATGGGTAATAATTGTAAAATCATTTGAAAATTGCCATATTTGATTGCATTTATTGATTAATAAAAAATAAAAATACCAAGAAAACTAAGACAAATAAAGATCAAAGTATTAAATTAATTGTGCATTTATTTAATGTGTTCAAAGTGTGAAATATAAAGAAATAAATTAACAGTATAATTGTGAAATAAATTAACAGTATAAGTACAGTATAAGTATTCAAATTAGGTGTGAAAAACCCATTTGGGTTGGTAAATAACAGTGTACACCCAGGAAGTACACCAGATAAATACATGTACATGTACGCCCATGAATTTGTCTAATTTACTTCATACCAAGGACTGGTTCAAAGTGATATCTGATTCATTTGTTATGTAGAAGGCATTCCTAGTTTTGTTTTTTGTTATTACCACTTGCTGGATACTGCTGCCAAGCATTTAGAGTGTACACAACCACATCTTTCCCTGCCAATTGAGCACAGGCAAATATTTCAACTTCAGTT
>JBCAUI010342740.1:0-15042 GCA_038406195.1 Haplosyllis anthogorgicola | reverse complement strand
CCCCCCCCCGTACGGGAAATCCTGGATCCGCCAATGCGTATTGTAATTATCATTCACTTAAAAAAGTCGGACTCCTCTTGGAAGGACACTTTGAATATCTGATTTAAATGTCCGCCAATGGGGTGGTGTCTTTACAAGAGGGGTCTGATGTCTGACACTGGATTTGGAGGCAAAATTGAGGCACAGACTCTGTGTGTGACAGATTACACACATCTCAATGAAACATTAGGTTTGAAACAAAGAATTATTTTAGAAAGAAAGTTTGTATTAGTTCAAAATGATAATTTTGGTTCGTAATGGTTGGCAATGATGCCTTTTGACATTACATTAAAGGTCATAACATTTCAATCTTTAGGGGTCTTTGTCTGTCTGTTGGCTAAAATCAGGTGTCCGGGGACCGTTCTTAACATGGTGTCTGTGAATTACATTAGATTTAATCAAATTCTGAGCCAAAATGTCCTATAAGGGGTTCGACTGTAGTCTTAATTTGGTTGTAAAATATAATAAGCTATTAATTGAACACCAACACTGATTGGAAAAACAAGGATGTTAACTATTTATTAATACAATTTGCCCTTACCGAAGGAAGTGGAAAATTATCGAGTGAAAAAACTAGCTATCATTAAATTAGCATGTTTAATGTGGCTTATGCCAGAAATATATATACCAGCAAATGAATATGTTTTCTTTGATTTCCAGGCATCAAACAAGGCTCAGTTGCAACTGTCAGGTGTATTCTTGCCAACGAACGGCCGATCGACCCAGCGGCGGAGATCATTCTCAGACACTGGCAATACACGTACAACAAATACTGGCACAGACCGGAATCAGATTGCCCCGACAGACCAAGGCATCCTTGTACCAAAGAAGGCCTAATAAAAGCTTTGAAGAATATAGGTAGAAATGATCTTGCCCTTATTGTAAGTGGAGACGTCCGATACGTACGAGGAGGTTCGACCACAGAAAACCAGTACGAAGATATGAACTAGACTAGGAAGCTGTGACCCTATTACAAACATCTCTGAGAACCGCAACCGCACAGGCGGATAACTATCCACCTCACGGGAGTTTCTAGGGTATGGATCAATTATCGGATAAATATATTCTAATGGTCCCCAGTGGAATTTGCAATATTACTCATTCGCGTATGCAATATTACTCATTCGCGTATGGGAACAAGAAATAAAATCCCTTTGTGGACACCAGGTTAGAAAACGATAAATTTGTTGTTAGGATGGATGACAACCAAAGACCCGATTAGTAAAGCATAATCCTTGCATATTGTGTACGGCACATGAAACTTGTACAGTAGAACCTGCTATAACAAACCACTGCCTTGTGCAGCTATCTGGCATTTAAGGCCAACGTGTAGGTTGCTTCCTTATATTTCTTTTTGATCAATTATTAAAGTCATCACTGCTTTTTAGGCCACCTGTCATTTACGGCCAATTTACATTGTAGGGGTGGCCCCTCAAAGCAGGTTCTACTATACGTATTTGGTACGAAACATGAAGTTCAAAGGTCAGATGCAACCCATTGGATTGACCCGATACCTACTATATTTAAGTTATGATTTGTTTATTCTATGTTTCTAACCCTAACTATTCCATGAAAGTCTAAATATGGAAGTTACGTGCTCCACTGAGAGTGTGTAGCAATGATGTCCTTTTAGTTTCACGGTCTGACTTCATTGTACTAGGAACCACAGTAGTCTAAAGAACTTTAGTTGTTCGATTTATTTACAAGCATGATTTACTTAGTGTTTTTCTTTTGCACTTAAAGTCTTTTGGTTTCACACATTTGTCTTAAGTCTTATAACATGATTGCTGTGCGAAAGAAACTTTTATGTAACAAATTGAACGGTGGCTTGACAACAAGGAAACTAATCGCATAAAAATGGATTACATGTATGGCCCTGGAAATCAAGCTCTCAATTCATTTACACATGTAAAATGTTTAATTTCATGAACCCTATCACAAAAATAGTAACTTCACTTTGGGATTTTCCCCCTAGAAATCCAACTACACGTTGTTCATTAGCAATACATTACATCTTAAATGGGTGTGGTCTGAAGGTACGAATACACAATGGGTTTAAATTACCCGTAGAGTGGGCTTCTTTACAATTGAACAAAAGTTGCGACCTGATGTTGATATATCTGTGAGTTCGCATTTTCCCACAAGGAAATTAATTCAGATCGGGGTTTCCGCACAAAAAATAAAATCACGAGTGTTTTTATTATCTTTATTCGAAACTTTTACCATTTAATATAACTTCAAATTTGCATTGAATATAATTTCGCTTTCCTGTAAAATCAAAATATCTTCTTTCATGTTGTCTAAAATAAAGCTTTTCAAAATACAGCACCAGTTTGGAGTTAATTATTGCCGCTTACAGGTAAATACTAAAGATTGAAGATATAACATGGCATAAAACAAGTTTTTATAATGACTGATTATTTCAATTATTAAAAGGAGACAGCAAATAACTTGCCACTAAATTTTGTTGCACTATAATTCCAATATGAAATATGAATTTCCAATATGAAATATCCAATATTTCATTTGTTGTGCGTTTTACAAGCAAAAAATAGGTTGAATTTGCGATCATTTTGTAAATCATAAAACTTTTTTATCTCCGTAAAGTGTAAGATGTGTAATGCATTTTGTAATCTTTGTGTTGGTTTAAATAAGTGTCGTGTAATGTGTACAAAACGACATACCGCTTTCATTCGAATAGAAGTACCCGGTGTTGAGACCAAATTTTGAAGGGGTGCTTCTTTTCAAAAAAATGCAAACCAGGAGTCCAGGATATGAAATATCTCAAGGCATTTCTCTCCCCCAAAAATTTTCATCCAAGATAGTGATGGCATGTGACAAAATATAAATGCAAATGAATGTCTAAATTAAATTAAATTAATTTCCTTCCAAAAGCAGGGGGTGTTTCTATTCGAACAAATAAGGTATTCCTGTACTGTCACGGACAATGGTAAGCCAAAGGTCTTTTGCATTAAATTACAAATATTTCACGACTACACTCATTCAACGCTAACGATTATTAAACAAAAACTTTAAAATAACTTAAAAGAAAAAATATCTATTTTCGCTAATATTTCCCCTTCCTCTTATTAGTCCACTAACAGCACGTACATAACAATTTAATAAAATACAATAGAATTCTACGTTTTACACACACACAAAAATCATATCTAAGTCCCATTCCCTTCCAACAATACATTTCACACATTAGTCACATACAAATGCAAAAGAACTTTGACTTGAAAGGTGCAAGTTTCGCTCTGGTTAACTCAACTTCTGATGATATTAACTGTAATTGGCCGTCTTCATTGTATAATGTTATCTTATATACACTCATCCCCGGATATATCGATATTTTTGGCGCGGAAAAAAATATCGATATAAGCGGGATATCGATATAACCGTAATCGATATAAGCGGGGAAATTGGTCAAAATATTGATATACATTTTTTTCCAAAATTGACTTTTTGATGGAATATGATTAAGGGTCATCTCTGGTGTCTACGCCCATACTTGCATCTCATCTGGGTCAAACATAAACAGTTTAAAATCCATATCAAAATATAAAATTTGCTTAAAATTAAAAATGATGGAAGCCCATTTTAAAAATAAAAATTTATCATTCAGTGGGTCACTTTGGACAAATAAATTTTGATCATTGTGACCTGCTGAATCATTAAAAATTTCTTTTAATATGAATCTACATTATTTTTTAATTCCTTGTTCTTATTTTAATGTGCAGGTGTAAACTGCTGATGTAATTTCTAGTATAACACAATGTATAAGATAGCTGGCATAATATATAATACAATATATAATACAATCAATATTTACCGCCTGCATATCAAGGTAATTGAGTCAAGTTCAAGGTTACCGCAATAAAAAGTCAAAATTTTTAGTGTTGTCTGCTAATATTATGTTATGATGTTTGAGACAAATACACTCCTCCCCGGATATATTGATATCCTGCTTATATCAATACCTTTTTCTGCACCAAATTAATAGACCCTCATGTTAATTGTTCAGCTTATATCTATATCCCAGTGAAATCGATGCTATTTTCTCACACCAAAAATATCAATATATCCAGGGACAAGTGTAAATGGGGCCAAGGTCAAAATATAGGTCAAGGTAATTTGAAGGTCGAGTTAATTTGAAGGTCAAATTTTTTAGAATTTTGTAATTTTTTCATGTTTTAATAACTTTTTGCATCTTAGTCACTATTTGCATTTTAATGACTATTTGCAAAGCAGGCCTTTGATTGGAAGGCATTCTTGTTTGAAAATGCAGTTAAAAAGATTATGTGTATCAAATAATCAAACTGTATGCATATATTTTTTAGACAGGTGCATTGTTCAATCAAAATCAACTACTGTATTTTAAAAGAAGATTTTAATGGTTCAGCAGGTCACAATGATCAAAATTTATTTGTTTAAAGTGACTTACTGAATGATAAAAAATTTCCTTTAAAATGGGCCTACATTATTTTTAGTTTTAAGCAACTTTTATATTTTGATATGGATTTTAAATTATTTATGTTTGACCCAGATGAGACATAAGTATGGGCATTGATACTAGTGATGACCCTCAATCATATTCCATCATAAAGTAAATTTTGGAAAAAATATCAATATAAGTGGGGAAAAGTATCGATATAAGCGGGGAAATTAACATTGGAATCAATGGAAGAAATTTGGCGCAGAAAAATATATCGATATAAGTGGGGTATTGATATAAGTGATATCGATATATCTGGGGAGGAGTGTATATTCGGATACAACAAAATGATACACTAATGTCGGAACCAGCCATAACCCAACGGATATGGATCGTTACATGTATTTACGGTGTAACTGTCCACACAACATAGCAATAAATTATTTTTGTAATAAATGTACTGATATTAAAATAAATAATACGTTTATTGTAATTGTATCATAAAACAAAAGTAGCTACGTGAATGCTAGTTATGGTGATGAATACAGTTAAGACTTTGGCACATTGATTAATTAATATTCATCCACAGAGAATTCGATATGTTTGTGTATTCAATTTTGGATTAATCGTTTTGTCCATATCAAGTCATCGTGCACGAATATCATTTGACTCGAAATACATCTTTTGTGAATAAGTAGCATCAGATGCTAAAAGATGCGACAAAGTGAAACGTAAATAAATACACGCAAAGTTGCCACCTTTCTCACACACAAATTTAGAAAGGTTTTGTCAATATTTTAATACCATGTGACGGCATAGACTGCAATAAATATTCGCATGTCAAATGCGAATAGATTGTCGATAGATTCATTCTTCACAGTAGAAATCTCTTAAAGAGGTAAACTTGTCATTCTTACTAACTTTAAAACAACTTTTGAGAAAACAAAACGTGATTAAAAGTTTTGGATAATACTGGCTTGTCCAACCGCGAAAATAATTATTTTCCCTCAAATTCCTTTGTAGAGACATTCATAGTGTTGTACAGTGTACTCGTTTTAATCTGTAAAACAAATGACGAACAATTAATTTTATGATTCACGAAGCTGCTTAAATTTGCAGCATAAAAGCTGTCTCACAAAAGTACATGTAAGTGAATGTTTCAGGATCCTAATGATAGTGATAACGTACCTTACTTGGTCGTAGCTTGTAATCATTTTTCTAATTGTTCATGTCAGCGCCTTGGTCCAGATGAGAATTATCAGGCTCACTTTGATCGGTAACTGTTGCCTTGTTTGAATTAAGAGCTACTTTGTTGGAGTTGATGTTGGTGGCAATGTAAGGGAATTCCTGAAGTGTAAATAAATATTTGTAGATTCGCACTTATAATTTGACATTATCTGTCCTAACAAATACTGCAAGGTGGAAGGTTTCATAACTGTAAAGCTTACCGGATTGGGACATTGCATTTTATCGTTCAACCTCCAGTCTGTTCTTTTACTGCCAACTGGTTCAAACTGAAAAATTGCGCATTAAATTGTTAAGAGAAATTGTTATTGCCGGAAGCTTGACGGTGCATTAGTCAATGAATATGTCGCGTATGTGCGTATACACTTCAATGAACATTATCAGTGAAATACTTGGAAAGTACTCCTGGAATTGTAATAACAGACTAACCATGGTGTTCCACAGAGTGGTGGCGGCCAGCGCGTGTCCCTTCTGACTGAAGTGAAAACAGTCCGGTGCAAAATACGAGAGATCATATTCTCCATTTATCTGCAATAATTTAACGTAAGTTCAGTTCCAAAATATTTCTGCATGTGTGTAAAAGTACTCAAAAGTAGCTCTATCTTACAGTTTTTCCATTTCATGGCTTTTTTCACGAACTAGCATTCTTATGGGTTTGTGTAGAAAATATGTTAGCCAACGAAATTACGCGAGTACACTAATGATCAGTGTATTCTCCTGGTTTATCGCGACAACAGACATCTATTTTACCTTGACAGGCGGCGTTGTGTCTTCGAAAAAAGGCTGGTAAACCACCGTGAAGTTCTCGCTTGTGTCATAACGTCCAGATGCAATAAGATCATGAAGGCGACGCTGATACTGCTTAGCATTGCGACTAACATCGTCAGAGTGCGTGGACACACATGAACATACGCCACTACCAAACAAGAGACGGAAAACTGGTAAGTTTTGTTTTCTTTTAGTCTCAGCACTGCACACTTTCCGTAGTCACTCTAATTATGACACCAGACACCAAGCCACATTTTAAACCATTTTTAAACTTTTTTTTGTTTGTGCAAGTGATATTGTACTGATATTCAATATAATGTATTCGACCCATACAGCATTGCACCGGGGTTTTTTTTTTTCAATTTGCCAACGAAAAAATGTAAAACAAATTTAATCCAAGATAGGAATGGGTAGGTGCAGAGGTGGATAATAGTCCTATCATCTACCTCTGGTAGGTGCCATATTAAGAGGGAATACCGTACTTGCTGTGACAGTTACTGGGGAATGTTTCAAAACTCAGTTTGGACTAGTGTACGCACGAAAACGTTATTAATTATTAAGAAAACAATTTTTAAATTATCAATTTGCTTGTGCCGGTTTTGTCTTTGGCAATTTGTGAAATGAGAACTGAGCTGTCCTTACACTTGTACAGTTTTACATATGAAGTTGTCTGCCATGTTCTTGGCGGGTGAAATGTCGAAGTAAGGTACAACATTGATCAGCGCGCGTGGCAGGTGTTCATGGAGGATATCCAGTGCTTCCTGGATATTCTGGATGTATGTGTCCGGACTATGAGCATCCTGAATAGAAATAAAGATTCCTTATGCGTTACGTGTAAAATATTTAGCAGTTTGCGTGACTTTTTTTACAGTACTCGACCAAATTATTATTTCCCCAATGTGCCTGTTTTAATTACGCCGAAATTTCCTACTGATATGGAGCAAGATAATGCTCTGCTCTGACATTGCCGAGAAGGAATCATGTAAAACATTTTGTTTGGTATTTTAGACAATATTACAAATTTGAGAGCACAGAATGTATTAAAATGAAGTTAGTGAAGCGCAATCTAATAAATTTAAAAATGGTGTTACCTCGTCTTTACAAATTCGACAGAGATCATTTCCACCAATAAACATTGTGATCAACTTCCATCCAACTTCAATATTTACCAGATTGTCTTGTCGTAGCTTTTGTATTAAATTCCTCGCTTGTTGTGGCATATCACTGCAGAATTGTTACAAAATGCTCTAATTTAGATCGAATTAATTACCGCTGAGGAAAACCCCCGTTATTTTGTCCGGCAGCTGCTTAGAATATGTTTCTTTTGATGAACTGAGGATGAACATAGGCATATAAAAATGTTAACTTACATTGATTGGCTGCCTGGCACAGCTAAGTTTAATCTTGACTTTCTACCGTCGGCGTTAGTTTTGCCAGTGGACGGTCCGTACAATAGGGGATTGAATGTCTTCAAAATGTCTGTCACAAGAAAAGAAATAACATAATTCAATTTGAGGGTACTAATCTATGGGCATTTACATAGACAATATGTGTTTTGAACCCTGTAACAATGGTAACTTTATTTAGAAGGTTAATAGAAGTATTTCATCTGTACTTACTTGGTAAAGTTGTAACTCCCCGCTCTAAACTTTTGTCTGACCCAATACTACAATTAAGGATTAAAATATTATTTGGCAAGAGATTAAACTGCCAAAGGAAACTATATTTAGTTTTTTGAATTACATCTACCGCTCGCATTGCACTTTGAAACGGGATATTTACCAGTAGTATTGTGACTAAATTGTGAAAACTTATGTTGGATTTTAAACAGTCAGGCCATTTAGGATACACGTTCCAATCGCTACACCTTGGAAATCATTTCAGCTTGTAAATATAGTTTTATCAGGTTAGATTAAAACATCCCATCTACGTCAGTAAACTTAGTTTCATAAACATTTAGCTTGAAACGAAAACTTTACAAAAACAAACCTCCAGGATACTCCTCTATATTCATTTACACATCCCTTGATGGTAAAAGCTTTTGCACCATTTGCTGCCTGTGATAAAAAGAAAACAAAACTGATAAAAAGGAAACAAAGTGTATTTTTTCAAACGTTTGAAAACAATTTAATAAAACATGGAAAAGAGCCATGGTTAATAGTTTGATTAGGTTGTGTTTCTTAGAATTAAGGGTGACACTGATCGATAACAAATAGTTCTTTGATTATCCTTCAGTCGAAAAGACATTTTGATTATCTCGGTTTGATTGAGTTTGTATGATTTGCAGGAGCGTGGAAAATTAAGCTCAATTTAATTAATTTAACTTTGAAAATTAAGTCAGTTGACAATGAATATAGATAATTTAGATAGAAAAAAAAGAGGAAAGCAAGCCAAAGAGGAAAAATAGAACAAAAAGGACAGAAGGTGTGTATCGTCTTTGTGCTATCTATTACAAGAAGGATTTCTTTGTCCCGTCTGATCTTTTCAGTGCTTACCGTATTTGAGTCGCCCATTGCAGCGATAATGTCTATGTCACCAGCTCTCAGCCTGTGAACAGACGTGGGTTCAGTTTCGGAGACTTTACCATATTCGCAATCCAAAACTTGCGAGTTTGCAGGTTCTTCTTGTTTATCCTACATAAATAAAATAAAATATTGATGGATGGGTACTGCCTCAGGAAATAACCAGACTTTTCTTACGTGACAACAATCTTATGTTATTTCTTTATTGAGTAGAAATTAAATCTAAATCGGATTATGAATTTGTTGGATTAATAAGTTGAAGGCACAGAAATGTTTATTCGTGAAATCAAACAAGGAACATGGTTAATGTTGGCAAATGTGTTTTTGAATTGTTCGTTGTGTAATGATAGATCAATTTACCAGTTCATATCGTTGCCTGAATTCCTTTATATGTTGCTTGTGTGGTTCCTCAAATTCTTGGGTATTTTCAATCCAATTGTACACAAGTTTCTTTTGATGATATGCTGCGGTGCTTTCTTGAAAACAAAAACGCACGATAAGGCAATACATTCAAGGTCAGTATAAACCTCAAAATTATTTCGGAAACATCGCAACTTCATGACCTTAAACCTTTTCTTTCTTTTGTTTGTTGGTATAACATTTAATTTGAATTGTGAAAGGAATGGAGATCGGAGAAATTTTTGAAAAGAAGATTCGATGTAAATTTAGCGTTTTTCTCGGTCGGTACGTTTACAGTTTAGAATTAATTGTGACAAAAAATCAATATTTCCCATTCAAGAACGATTACGAAAAAGTATCCTTTTGTGTTTGATCTTAACAGAAACTTACTGTTGAAAGTATTGTTTCTGTCAAAGTGAACACAACTTGGGTGATGTTCCATAAATATTTGTATTATAAGCCATTGAGACACATTAATTAAATGCGCATGTTATTTGTAACTTCTGCTAGCTAACAACCAGACGAATAAATTCAACAATGTACAAACCTGCAAACTTGGCAATCATTGCACATTCCCATAGTAATAACAAAATGAACATCTTTCTTGTGCTTCCCATATTTTCTTTCAGTCAAAAATGCTTTCTCGTGGAAGTTGGAAGTTAATCTGATTCCTTTACAGCGTGCACCCGTCTATTTATGTGTACCCTTATCTGTATCTAAACCCCCCAGGATGCGCACTCCCATCATCTACGTAAATGGCCAATGCTGTGTTCGCAGAATTTAGGGGAGGTGTGAGAGGAAATGTCTTACGTATCATCGATTTTCACGAGTCATTTTTTGTCATCTTTGATTATCAACTGTTTGTTTACTTTTTAAATATGTTACCCTATCTCTGAGAGGAAATCTATTCTGATAAGCAAAATATTTGTATTGGATTTACTATGAATGTACTAAGGATGATTTGTTTTATGAATGAATGTACTGATGATAGTGCAGATATGTTAGGGATGATGAGGGGTCTATTAATAGAATTTAGCATTATTTGTACTATTTTCATAGAGTCGGTACTACTGCCGAACAGTCCTTTGTCCGTCGTCTGTTCCTGTTACACGGGAACATTTTGTGCACTTGTCGATTCCATATCTTAATATTATTTTTATTGCCAACCTTAGAAGAATAAAACGTGTTCTTAGTATTTCGTTATCTGAAAACTTCCAACGACCTTCCAATCGGAAGGCACCGCTCTAAAGATTGAACCTGTACGATTAAGGATTCGGGAGATGACCTTATTTTATCAAATTTGAAAGGAGTTGGCTACAAATCGCAATTTGAAAAAAGATAAAATTTATTCCATTTGTAAATTAAGCTTGTGTTTGACGGACAAAAATGCTTTGTAAAATGATGCTCTAATTGTTACAAGTTTTATCTGATGCTTATCTTGCAGTGATACCCCAAATCACGAATTATGCGTTTGAAACAAACACAGACTAAGCTGAATGTTACTATCATGCGCACGTTGTTCACTTGTTAATTAAAATTTAACTAAATTGAATCATAAAGCCCAAAGGGTGTGACACAAAACGCGATTTTTTGCCATGAAATCACGTCGCTTCCACATTATCATAGCAAATGATAAGGATATTTGTCACAGCTTTAAAATCTTCTACAGGCTGCTGAAAGAAGTGTAAAAATAGTCTGTAAAATATAAAGTACATTTATTTCCGAAAATGTTTCGTTCACAAAATTAACAGATTTACAGATAGAAGATTTAGAACTGCGAAAAATACACATATCCACTGTATAACAAACCACACAATAAATCACCTTATGCACAAATACAGTCGTCCCCACTTATATCGATATCGCTTATATCGATATCCCGCTTATATCGATACAATTTTATGTCGCCAAATATATCGATATGCGGCTTTGCTCCAAAATCGCCCAAGATCTTCGGTATGCATAAAAACGAAAATTGCCAAGTGTCCTTAAACGTTTATGGTTTGCTTCATTGGCAACTAATTGACGTTTACATCTTTACAACTCCAACTCTGAGAGGACCCATTGCAAATTCATGCATATCTACATAAAATCTCTCCTTTTATTAGGTAGATAAATTCTAGAATTTCTTTCAAAAGATATATTTATTTATTGTACAGCTTAAATGAAAGTACTTGGATGGCACATTTAAACACAACAAATTACCATACCCTTTACACTGTAAATATAGATACTTAAGATCTCTAACAAGATACGTTCTGTAAATAGCAAGTACATTGTATGTGGAGTGTATTTAAACGCAAGTCGTTTTGAATTTATTGACAAAACAAAAACGATTTATTAGTATTAAATGCCTCGAAAAATCCTTACGACGATATCTCGAAATTTAATATAATTTTAGTAAAACATAGATAGCTAATATCTTATTATTTGGCATTAAAACTTTGGCTTTTAATCATCATTTGGCAAAACAATTCACTTTAAACATTTATTTAATATCTGTATCAAAATGTTGCGACCCAATAATTAATACGACACTTGCGAATTTAAACTTCCGTTTGCGGGGGTTTTGGCATGAACTAAACATCCAGAGAGTGTGTGCCAAAGGAAAATGTCCTTTTCCTTGGATTTAGGATGCACGTAAGCCTGAGGTACTGCTTGAAAGCCAACGAGTTGAACTTCAGCGGGATATTTCCGACGCTGTACTCGGGAAGACACAGGGACAGGCCCCATCGTGTATCCTTTGTTTTTGTTAAATCGACTCTGGACACCCGGTGTCTTTGTGTCCAAAACTCCGGCAGTTTTTATGTGACGTTCACCTACTGTCAAGCCTTTGCGTTTATCTGGAATTTCTGGAAAAAATGCCATGCTTGAAAATGGTCTGGTGTAGTCAAATTGTCCTATTGGTTTTAAAGGCTTCAGGGCTTGTAGGGAGGCGTACTTGGCCATTTCACCCTTTAACTCAAACCCGTATGTTTGGTTAGTTGTACATGGCTTATCCATTGCCCAGTGGTAATACGTTGGTGCACGGGAAGGCATAGCTGCTTCTTGTTGCATGGGTCTGTCAACTATTTCCAGATCTTTACAGTGAAACACCTGGAAGAAAATGAAATTGATGAAAAAGAAGCACTCATTAACAATCACGTTAATTAAAGTTTTGATTGTAGCACGCAAGCGAGTAAGTACAATGGCGACAAATCCACATTGGTTTTAAAACACTTGGGCAGAATCTACCCAAATAGAAATGAGGTACAAAATATGTGTATATATGGGGGTGTTTCGGTTTTAGCTCGAATTCCGGGTTCTTTTCAAGTGTGATCAAATCTACAGATCTGGTGTAAAAAAGCAAAATGTTTAGTGAACTAGATGGTGTTAGGTTTATTTCTGCCATTGCTACTTTGTACATATATGCTGGTTACTGATTAGTTTGCTTCAGGGAAGCTCAAACCATTCCATAAAAATATTGTGCAACATCTATATGTTGGGCTATTGTGAGGGTAACTGTCTATTCAACAAAGTTAGTTTCCGAAAAATTCCAAAAGCTAGGGATTTTGAGTGCGATATTGATATGGTGTAGAAATTAGAAATGGTTGTATATGTGACACCATATAGATCTATATACTCCATATATGGTATAGATCCTGTTATAATACAAAGAAAGGAATAATTACAGAATATATTACCAGAGATCAAAGGGTTTGTAATATATACTTTACAATCATAATTTAAAGCGCTCGATGTATCCTGCAATAAGCGTATTAAGATTGTTATTTTTATGCTATTGCCAAGAAAGATTTCGCCTGATATGACGTGTTCCGAAAGATAAATTTTATGGTTTAAATAATTATGTATCTCAGGAGTGCAAGTACATACTTGAAGTGTGGTGAAGTACTAAAGATCTTGTTTTATAATCTAAGTACTTTGAGTACAAGTGATTTGTTCCCTGTGAGAAGCAGGTGCCTCGCATTATTGCTGATAGAATTTGTGAACAACGATCATGGGGTACAAAAATTAGACAACGAAAAAATGAGACCAAAGTCTTACTCAAATTAAGCTTAATTTTGGTAAGAGCGTAATGCAGGCAGTAATATGATGCGACATATTGCAACATTTCCGTCCGGGTTTAGTTGGTTTTGGATTTCCAATCATGAAGGACTTAGGAAATCTAACCAATGAATAGTCTTTCTTAATTATTGAAATTTTATGCTGTTGGACTAAATTAAAAGGAAGGTACTTTTGCATAGAATTTACAGGGTCACTAAGGTCAAAGTTACAGAATTTAGAAGATTTGGCTTCGGATTAATAGAGGAACAAAAGCATTTGTCGTTGATAAACATCTATTTTGATATACTTTTTTTACACATGTCAGTCAACATGTTATAAAAGTTCGCGACCTCCTTGTTTGATCTTGTCGTAAGTGTCTGTTAAAATGTAGACAGCTCATATTTGGATCGTTGCAATTTGCTTGATTAAAGATTAAATATTACGTCATTATAATTTTCTCGTCCTTCATAAGATGTTTGCAACATTATTATATCTATCATTACATACACTTATCATTTGATTTCACCTCGCGTTTGACTCAGTATTTGCATATATCTGTAAATCTGACATGTTTTCCATTTCTGTACCATAAGTATCTTTACTATAAGCATTAGGAAATACATTTTCATTTCTTTTTTGTCAGATTGGAAAGTTTTCTCCTCAAAAATTGTTTACCAAGAGCGCGAGGCTGAAGCAAATAAGTACACAGTTCGTGCAAATGTAAATAAAAGTGTTATAAGAAATTGTTACATTGATAAAATAGGCTACATAAACATTAGTGCTATTTTATGATCATCAAACCCAATTTGTTCAAACATAAATTATACACAAGACAAACTGTCCATTGGTAGTACATTGTTTTAATGAAGTATGCAGTGACAAACCTTTTTTACAACAATTACCAATTTTGAGTAACATAGTTCTGATTAACCAGTTGTAGTTACTGAAACAATAGGAAGTAAATGATACTTCACATACCTTAACGAGTAGTAAAAATGAACAAGAACAATTCAGATCATTGGCACCGGCGAAATCTCCCTGAAACTTTGTAAAGTGGTGGTGTTTTTCAACCGTATAAACAATTTCCCAACACAGGCAATCAATCCAACTTTACTCTCTGTGTGGCAACCAGGTATCTAGGGAAGCTAAGGCCATGCGCAGTTCGAACTATTATCATTTATTGAACTGTTTGTAGGACGTGATCAGATGTTGGATCCAGTCGGATCTTTCAATCAGCCTGGTATCGCATGGAGAACAAGGAAAGCGGTGTGTTTGCATGTAATCAATTTGTTTGACAGGGAAACCAATTAAATCGGTGATAATCCAGATTTTAGTGACTCGAACAAAATAGAGTCCATGCATGTGATTTAAGTATCTATAGTTTCACAAAATATAACTTGTTCTCTTTGCATTTGTCCCAAAGAAGTTTTGTCGCGAATGTTTATTTTTTCCTGTCGGATCTATCGAAATACGAAATATTTTCGCGAAGACGCTACAGAAGTAATGCATCAGTTTATTAACCCGGCCTACCGGTAGGTGGCCGGGTTCCTTTGGCGATAGCCGAGTTCTGTTACGTGAAATGTATAT
>JBCAUI010342629.1:0-15043 GCA_038406195.1 Haplosyllis anthogorgicola | reverse complement strand
CCTAATATTCAACACTTTTGAGTGGTATATCTTACTTATACTGCATGCTGTGCAGTCATACTAGAAAAAGTGTGCTGTTAACGGTGAATAACACACTTTTTCTATTGTGTGACGGCACACACGTGGTATAATTTAACATAATTTATCTGCTTATGTCTTCATGCATTTTCAGTCTCTAGTTATTAACGATAACTTTAAAAAATAGAATATGAGAAAAGAACTTACACAATATTTTTGTTCTCTGATATGTAAATAAAATTTGACTTGACAATTTCATAACACGAACAATTCTTTGTAGTTCCGGATTTTTAGTTTTAATCCTTGAGTTGTTTTATATTTCACTAGGTACAAACTATGACGGATGGGGTCAAGGTCAGAGTGAGACTGGGTGCAGGTCAGGATAAAACGTACCACACCATCACGCATGCGTCAAGTGAAGACGAGGGCACATATTACTGCAGAGCCAAGAACACAATGGGAGAAGAAGAGGCTTATGCTAAAGTGGACCTCATGGGTGGGTATTTTTTGAATTTCATTTGTATCTGTCATTTATGGGAGGCTGTTACTAGCGTAAAATACCCTCACATCTTCAGAAAGATCACCACACTGTGATTGGATTATTCTGTAATGAATATAAAGTGAATGTTTGAAGAATAAGATGTGGACAAATCTATTTGATCCATATTCTTTATGTTTAAGATTTTACGTGCATTTAACTTATTGCTTTCCCTTTCAGTTCCTCCTGAAATAGAAGTGATGGAGGATGTCAACATGAGACAGCATCAGACGTTGGTTATACCATGTGTAGCTAAGGGTTACCCTCTGCCTTATGTGTCCTGGAAGAGGGTGGGAATGGACCAGCCTTATCGGGAAGGAGAGCAAAGGGTGAGTGTCATCCGACTGTATGGTGAAATTGTTGATGTAATAAATTGGCACATTACGCAAATATAGTGCATTTTACCAAGCACAAACAAATGTTGCGAATCAAGACCCCGTACAGTAGAATGGCCAAACCAATCCCAGGCCGATCACTGAAAATTGAGCAATCACGACCTCGGCTAGAACTTCAGTGGGTGACCACCAAGCAGTGGATGGTGGTCATCCAGGAAAAACTGAGTACTAGCGGCTCCAAAATGTTTGCGACTGGTCGCAGAAAAAGTAACTGTGACCATTGTCAGATAAACAAAAACGAAAGAATATATCGTGAAGGAGTTGATCTTTTTTCCACCAAGCACTGGACTCTGTCCCTTTATTTTTGCAGAGTGATCCACGGTTACTGGTAGACAGCACGGAGCCAGGTAACAGTCAGCTGACGATAATGGGGGTTCTGCAGGAGGACATGGGAACCTACACGTGCATAGCGACAAATCCTGCAGGAAGAACTCAGAGAAACGTCTCAGTTATTGTACAACGTACGTAATCGTTTATCGTTTTCACTTTTTAAGATTATTTTTGCAAATATAAAAGTATTTTGAGACAGTGACAGAGTCATATTGGAATAAAAAGCAAAAACAGGCCATTGATTCTCCAATCCAGTTAAAGTTCGCTGCATTATGGTTGGATTCATTATTATTTGTCATTGTGTTAAAATTTTGTGGCGAGCTTCCGAACCCGAGGTTGGTAGAAATCAACTCCTTTGTACTTGACTCTCACTTGGTTTACGATAGAGACAAAGTGTGTAAAAGTATAACTCTAACAATATAAGGACATTGAATCCTGCTTGTAACTTGTAGTTTATTGATCCTCCAAAAGTATCAGCATTATAATCATAATCATCAATAAGTTATATTCAGTATATACCCTTTAGGAACATTCTGGAGATTGAGAATCTTCCAGAGATGTGACATCACTTAGAACCATAAGAATCTTCAAGAAGTATGATGATGCACTTTCTAGAAAGAAGGGTAATCCTCGGGATATACCCTCCTAGAACATTCCGTGACGTTTCATAATATTTAGCATTGCTTTACATCATGTAATGTGGCTGATAATACAACAGGTCTTTTTCTTTGAAAACAAATCCTTAGGAAATACAAATATGGACTTTGTATAACTGGAAATTTTGTAGAAAAAATGATTAATACATTTATGTTAAATGTACTTTTCACTCTTTCTTACAGATAAGCCAGTATGGAAGTCAGAGTCAGAAGAATTGTTTGGTTGGCCTGGAGAAGTCCGTACATTCTCGTGCAAGGCGGGGGGAGTTCCGAAACCAGATATGACGTGGTTACGAACGAGTAACTTTCTGGAGAATGATGATATATACACAATCAAGGGCAAGAGAGGAGCATCGGAGTTGATTGTAAGCTTTCAGTCTTAACCGAACTGCTTTCCTAACTTAAAAATGATTTGAAATTAAAGAAGTTACACAGCTTCATCATTACTAAAAATAAGTTCGCACAAGATACGAGGCTATTTTAGGATACCATTCACCAGGTGAAACAGTTTCTGATGTACCCAGATGGGAGGTAAAAACTGGTCTATTAATCCTCTAGATTTTCTTGTTTGTAGATAAATATAGAGCCGGGGAATGAGTATGTGTACGGACAATATACGTGCATGGCGAAAAATATCAATGGCCATATTTACCAGAATTTCAACCTTCATGAAGCAAGTGAGTAGATTTTCTTCAGTACAGTACAATGTACTGGTACTTGTTGGATAAATTCTCTCATTTTTTTTTAAAGTTTGAGACTTTTTCTTTATTAACGTTGAACCCAGGTTTTGTTCAGTTAATTTTCAACTAAAGCCTGGACTAAATCAAGGACGACTTAAAGTGCGCCATTTTGAAATTGTTTTGTTGAAATTGAAACTTTGCAAAACACACTGTAAAAGCCTCAGAGCAAAATAAAAAGAACCTACAAGTAAGAGCAAGTATAGGGTATACTTTTATGTAGTAATTTTCGATTGTCATTATAATTATACTTGTCTCACCAGGAGCCCCCGCAATGCCTCATGACGTATCTGTGAAGGAGGAGACTCCCACCTCGGTGGTGTTAATGGCGGAAGAACCAAGGAAAACGGGAGGACAACCCATCACCTCCTGGATGCTGAAATACGAAGAGACCAATGGTCAGGCGGAAAAGACTTTCTTTTTCTCTAAAGGTCAGTTTAATGTTTATGATAAAATAGGTTTCATGAACTTCGTTTCATCTCAGTAACATAGGAGCTCAAGCATTGCCTTTCAGTCTAACAAAAAGGATAACAATGAAAAGTCATGAATAAATAGTCTATTTCATTCTATTGAGTAATCAATATGTCCAGACACAAAACATATCGAGTTGAGCGACCAAAACCGAAATACAGCATTCATTAAAATGACAGTAATTTAAACAGTCCTATGCTAATGATATGGTGCTAATACAGATATCAAACCATCACAAAGTGAATATTTCGTGATGAAAAGTTAGATTGCAATAATAAGCTCATGGATTTTAATTTCCTTGGTGTCCGTCACAGTTCGGGCTGCAGCACCTGACGGGCTACAAATCGAATGTTTAACATTTGCGTTGTATTCTTATGATGTCATATTCTTATTATATTCATATTACAATCAACTTGTTATTTTAGGGAAGAGAATGGAAGTGACGGACTTAAAGCCAGCTACAACTTACTTCTTCTATCTGGCAGCAGGAAACCTAGTTGGGTTTGGTAAATCTGTCAAGCTGAAAATCAAAACACCACGAAAGTTTCCGAAACTGGATGGTACGTATGGTTGATTTTGCTCCTTTAAATCTTTGTGTCATTTTGTCACGACTTAGCTAGAATAAATTAATTAACATTGTAGACCGAAAGTAAACTTCAAATGTAAACACAGTCTCATTATCATTTTTCAGAAACACCAAACCAAGATAACCCCTCTTCTGTCGATGAAGACAGAGTATACAGAGAAAACAATGTCTACGGGGCAAAGGGAACCAAAGCTGACATCTCCCGGGCCGCTGTCGATAGAAATCTAGCTTCAGATGGCGCTGCAATCGGAGGAATTTTAGCCGCAGTATTCTCAGTGATCATCATTCTGCTTATTAGCCTCATATTGTTTATGCTGTACAGAAGGAGGTGTAAAGCACCTGGAAGTCCTCAGGGAGTGAGGACTGTTATCAAAAGAGAAAATTCAGGCAATGTGAGCCTGCCAAGGAACTCTGACAATGGTATTCACATTGAGATGCTCCCCAGAAAGGAAAGCCCACTTCCAGATGTGTTACGTCACAAAAGGCGTGATTCCGACAAGTGGGTTCCTGGAGTTCCCGCCAATGGACTGCCAACCAATCACGTGCCAATAATGAATGGCCACGTGGTTCAAGATGGCCGTGGTATGGGTGGTGGGATGTCCAATAGGGAGAGTGTTGAAATACAGCAGTTGCAAACCATCAACCCAAACCCAGAAGCCACAGCTGCTTGGAATGAAATGCTTCAGCAAGCTGCCTATGAGTCTGAAATGGAGGATCCAAATGGGAATGATGAAAGACTGAATCCTCATATGACTGTGTATGATTCCCCTGAAAACGAACTTCCTCCCCCACCTGCTTTCCTATTGGACAATAACCCTGGTGACGTGAGTGACGTCAGTTACCATGACATTATTGAAGGGTATTGTTCGGGTGACAATGTTGAGGATACAGATACGGATATGCAAGATACGGACATTTGCGAACCAGAATACGAAATCCGTATTCCTTCCCCAGGTGCTATTTACTATGACCAGTATGCGCAGAATACGTAGCTGTAGGGCTCGTTCTGTAGTTTACAAGTAGTAGAAGAAGTATCATAGAAAATAGTACCACAGGTATAGATACATATAGTACTGCAACATAGACTACTTTACCTTCTGTAGTGTTGAATAGTATATCTGCTTCAACAAAATACAATGCGATGACTTGGAAAAAGACGAATATGACAAAGTGGCAGCTCAAAAGTGTGGTCTTAGAATATTATATTAGGTATACATATATCCAATATTTAACAAGGAACGAAACATTGACTAAACACAGCAATGCGATCTGTGGAATGCAGAATATCACAAGTGTGTGCAGTGTTTTAGGATCAGTAAAACACAGAACCACCATGGCAACTTGACGCATAAATTTACACGCAAAGAAAGTTTTACGCAGACAACTGAAAAGCTGAACTTTTTAAGAGTGTGCCCAGTGAAGGTTTCAAACGTAAACTTTAGGATAACGTCTTCACATTGAAGGTCAATAAAGGTCAAATTATTCAAAGGCAGCAAAGTTAGCTTTGAATGGTCTGCTTAAATTTATGATGCTACCAGGATGTCCAGACATTAGAAATAAAAATAAAAATGTGCATGTGCTGTTTGTTGAAAGTTTGCCATATATTTACAGGGTTAACATTTTCGTATGTATGTATGATTAACAACTTTTGTTTGTACAATATATACCTCATTTGCCATACACAAAAAAAAAACGTGTCTTGTAACATATATTTTACCAGCATTATAAATGTATGTACATAAGAATTCTGTTTGTGAATACTGTTTTCAATTGCACATTGTAAGTCCTGTCAAGTCTATAAATTTATATCAAATCTAAGGTTTGCGTTACATTAGCGGTTGAAATTGGCAGATGCAAAGCATCAATAACTTCTTAAACAAAATTATATCCAAGATATTGATTTGATTAAATTGCACTCAAGGTATAATTAAGTTAAAATATATGACACATGCAGTCAATAATACACATAACGTTAGTGATTAAAATGTGCTTGTTCCCAAATAATTGAATTATTCTTGTCGTTAGCAGTTACATTTTGAGAATCATCACCTGGATTTCCATGTCAGTTCAGTGACGCTCATATTTTGTATTTCTTAAAGTACGGCATAAATATAAATTAGTCGCCAAGAACATTAACCTCCTGAACTGAAATAACAAATTGCTTACGTCATGCTAAACGTAACATAGAATATTTTAAAATTAATTTAACGTTGCAGTCCAAATTTGACTTTTTACGAAAATGTCTGCATTGTAAAAGAATTAAGGATTGACTTGGTAGATGAAACTATAACCCTTTATGCACTTGTTACTACTATGAACATACATGTATGTAAATCTACTGTGCTATTAAGACATTAGGCTCACATTCAATAGGTAATTGTTCTTAGTAAACTGTATATAAAATCTTACTAAAAACTTAATGTGATATTTACTAGTCAAAGTCTGATTGTGTGTAGTGCTGTTGCTAATATTATGTGCATGTAGCGTTCGCTGTGTACAAAAATAACTGCAGTTCAATATGGAACTAGTAGAACAATAAACTACAATCTGTAATACGGTAAGATTTGCTTGAAGAGAAAATGTGAATTTTGTTTCTAACTAAAAGAGTTCTCTGTTGGTTATTTAATAAACTACATTGAAAAAAGTCTGTTTCAAGACAACTTTCCGTAGCGATTATCCTGGAGTTTTGCCTTTCTCTTCGCACATACTACGATATCTGTTCGTTTTAATACAGAATGCCCCCTAAAAAATCTCAAAAGAGCTGCAGAGTTTTACTTTTACACCATGCTTTTGATTCGCTATTATTCCAAAACTAATGGGAATTTCAGAAAAAATTACTTATTTTATGCACGCTAGTTACTGACTTGTACGAATATGAATGGGTTATAATATGTCAATTGTAAGTTTACATTCGTACTGTCATTATAATCACACATTTTCTGTTACTGACAGTTCTTCGTGTCAAATTTCGTACATAAATGTTATGCAGTTTGAATTGTACATTTTATGTTAACACATTGTAATTTTGTAATTCATTTTCATGATTGACCAACGCACATATATATTTCATTGTAATGCGTAATGTACAAAGTTTCGCCATAATTTGCAATCAGTTGTACAAATCTATTTTATGATAACAATAATCTGTACATTATATTGATGACAAGTGGTAATCTGTTGTACAGTATAATAAACCTTGTTTATGATGGAAACGCTTGATTTATGTCTTCTTCAAAGAAAGAAATATTTTTATAATTCAGGAAATACTGCATATTATAGGAACAAAAATCGTATTTGTTACCGACGTAAATCGGTTATGTGACGCTGCTTTATTTTTGCAAAGACTGTTGTACAGCGCAGAACATGCGCACTGGCACTACGGGTTGAGCGCAGCACACGTACGTGTACCATATTTGCAGTATCATACCCCTGTACTCCTCGACCAGCCAAAGCTCTTCCTAAGTCCAAGTTTAGGGTCAGCAAATTAGCCTTGGTAACCAAGTGATTTATTTTTTCCGTTGACCTTTGATAAAAATAGCTGAACATTCAGAATGTATTCCCCTCTGTAATTTATTTAAATCTGTTGCAGTTTCCTCTTTATTCCCAAGACACAAAGTACTACATTGAAAGGCACTGTTATACTGTTTTAGACTTTGGATAATTAGTCACCAAGTTTTAAAGTCATGGATATTAAGGCAAATCCAATAGAATTTTCGCATTTGAAATTTCTGCATTATTATATATTCCCTAAACATCAGATCGGTAAATTTATATCAAGTTTATTTCAATAGAATGTCAATAACCCAGCGTGAAGTTCAATTGAAATTCAATTGTTGGGGGACCTTAAACTTTGATAGTTATTTAATGATCTGAGCAATCACATTAACATGAAGTAGTGGATCTAGAGGAGTTTCAGGGGCCGCCCCCTCCCCGTCCCCTGTTAAAACATGTTAAATTCAATATGGCCGCCATCTTGGACTGCATGTAATTCAAGTCATTGTCCCCCACCTCGACTTTTCCCATTTCTCTGTTCGGTGCACGTTTAAGACATTACTCCCTATTGAACCAACTTGACTGATGACCACTGGCGCGAACAAATGGGTTGACTTAAGCCTAATGTCCTGAACATCCTCCATATATCAGACTTAGGACACTTAAACGGGTTAACCAGACCTAGATACCAGAGGCTTAGACTATTAGCCCTCAAATGATAGACAACCGTAACATCAGTGGCTGACAGATTTGAAATCTATAGTTCCGGTATTTGGCTATTTAAGTCTTTCAAGTGCACCTGCACTTTACCATGACATTAGCTTAGTCACGTCAAGACGAGTTATTATCTTGTTGATTTGTTTATTTACTTTTCTTGATGAACTTAGAAAAATAGGTATTCAACTTATTCAACTGTTGTTGTATTATGCAAGATAAGTATAATTTCCCTGAACTGTAAGATTTGAAATTTAAGTCTAAATTGTTTTAATCATTTTAGCTGCAATAAATTAACAACACTTTAAGTTGAAATTGGCGTAGAAGGTAAAACATGTTTGCCTGATTATTTATAGATCCGAGGTCAATACAGCAGAAAAATCCTGTCAATTTCGTAGCGTTTGTAAGCCATTGAAATAATCGTTTGCAAAACGATTGAAAATTTCAATCGATGACCTTTTCGATCTGCATGCATATCAATTATGTGTTCTTTTGATAACGTTTTCTTTTCTATCACACAACAAACTTCAAAAAAAGAGAACACATTGATATAAATTTTCCAAGTATTAAGTTAGCCACAGGCCCCACTGAGTACAAAACAATAATTGTCTTCCTTTATTACATTTGACATTCCACCAGCACACCATAAAATGTACAAATACAAGTACATGACGAGGTAAGCGTCTCCACCAGAGTATGAAAGCGTCGTTGGTACACAGAAATCGTATCATTTTGGAAACGAAGAGAACAAAGGAGAATTTCACTCTGTGCTTTTGATGCGCTATTGTTGAAGTTCTGATTCAAATTCCGTGCACTGAATAGCAAATCAAAAGTGCAGCGTAATAGGAATTTCAGGAGTTGAGTTCAGTGAATGTTAAAACGTTTTTGAATAATAAAATAAAATTTAATGCTGTACGTTAGAATGTTTTTCTACACATTTTGATATTAACTTTAATTGAAAAAATTAATCTAACATTATTTTTTTAATTTCTAATTAGTTTTATGGTATGTCTATGGTATGTTTCTATTTGAGAACAAGAGAACCATTTTGACTAATTTGCCAAATTTTCTTGTCTAATTAGACAAACAAAAAGAAATAAGTAAAAAATGAACAGCACAGTGTGATTCTAACACATTTATAAAATGATAGAAACGGCAGGGCCGGTGTATTCACCCGATTTTAATTTAAGTTGTTAAATCGGAGGATATAAAATTCATATGGTGTCATTGGTGCGTGAATGTGTGGATCTCTTTTGATTCTAAAACTGGTTGGTTTCTTGTAATGATGTTTATTTTCTTACCGTTGTCACTACCTAAATCTCTTTCTTCAATTAATGACTTTCCTCAGGCGAGAAAGTTTACACCATTATTTTCTCACTATGATTTGTAATGTCATTAGTAAAACGATTGCTCCAAGCCGTTGCCATTTAATTGAAGAATCATTACAGAAAAGTTTGCTCCCCATTAGCTGTACAAGTAGAAACACAAGAAAAAGTGTTAAAGAAGGAAAGTGCGTAATAGATTGCGTAATATAACAAAACGTAACTGTGATAGAGAAATGTCCTATGCTTTCGCTGAATTTGTTGAATTTTGGGCTAAAATACGGTGGGTGTCCCTTACGGACTTGCCCCTCAGTGCGTGAAATTCTGGAGACACCAATGGCTCACCATATTATCATTTTAATGTTGCCAACTATCATACAGATTGTTCAACTGAAGGTCTTCAAATTGATAAAAATGACCATTGGGAATTTGCGCTTTGACTTCCCTGTAGCAATAATACAGTGGGAATTTAATTCTAAGTTGGATACCCAAAGGTCAGTCGAATTGCAATAAAATTTATGGGAACAGTAATACATTTAAACAAAAACACCACTTCTGTCCTAAACACACCACAGATGAAGCAGACAGCAGATTAGCTCACCTTAGACAGACGTGCGCAGAATACTAACCTAATTCTGTCTCCGCAATCTACTGTTTCCTCTGAGGTATTTTAATCACAAAGTCTCAAGGTGACACAAGCATTTAACCCAATCTGGGAGTCCGCTTTAAGAATTCTTACCAGGAGGTGCAGCGCACCGTTTGCTTTAGCTAAGTGACGGAAAACAACTAAAATATTAAGTTAAGTAGTCCATTGTAAGA
Source organism: Haplosyllis anthogorgicola (assembly GCA_038406195.1). Classification (NCBI taxonomy): domain Eukaryota; kingdom Metazoa; phylum Annelida; class Polychaeta; order Phyllodocida; family Syllidae; genus Haplosyllis; species Haplosyllis anthogorgicola. The sequence goes on along the minus strand of JBCAUI010342629.1, from coordinate 4,965 downwards.
AAGGCTCTGGACTACATCTTTCGTCTGATTAATATTTTTCATTAAATTCTGGGTGAGATATTGTCTTAGCTTAACAAGTGGTTTTCTTTAGTTGTACGTCGTCTAATTTGTCTAATCTGTGCATTTCTATCCCGTTTAAATTGACAGATTAGGCAAAGTAGAATGTATTCAAAAACGAGTTCAGTTGTTATGCAACATGGAGCGCACACTCGTAATTAAATGTACTTCGGTTTCCTTTTATTGCCAAATCCAAAATAGCCAAATCTACGATTACATCTATAAACTTGTGATTACATCAGAAGAATCACTTACTGAAGACATAAACAAGTAAATGAACATGCCTGGAATTAACTACAGGGCTAAGACAGCATTTGCGTTTAAAACTCGATTAGTCAATCCGTTCGTTTCCTCCTCCAGAATCTACTAGAGGAGATACGACCTCGTCCCAAATAAAACCTGAAATCCCTGCACCCCTGTCTTGACTTTTACTTTGGAACAACAGGTAATATGTTGTTAACTCTTCAGTATGTATTACATAATACAATAGTATATAGTGAAATTTTCTCTGGCTGTGTTTAATAAATAAGTACTCAGAAATTACTGAAGCAATCTTCCCTTAAACAACAGCTAAAAAATTCATAGAATGTTGTGAACAATAAATGTCATGCTGTGTCATTCATTTCATCGAGACGACAGAAGAAATCTCTAAGCATGATGAGGAACTTCTTCCTCTGAATATACATGTTTCTGTAAAAATACATACAAGTGTACTTAGATTTCCATACTGTCTACCCCATTACTAGCTTGGTATTGAAAATGATCGGTTAGTTTGACAAAGCTTTACAACTCTACAATTAACGGTCAGCTTACCAGAATAAATTGCCATATCAGAACCTGCATCTCCATATTACAGCTCTATGGTAGGGTTTTAACAATCACATAAATACAAATCAAGCAGGCCAATTCACCAACTTGATGTTCTGTGAAAATTCAGTATCAGATTCAGCTGAAAGGAAGTTGCATTTGTATGCTTCCCAAACATGTCAAGTAAATTGACTAGTCAATAAAAAGCTAATGTATTACACTGATTTGTCTGGACTGTGACTTCTATTAAATACTGGTAGTTTTTGCAATAGAATCTAATAGAATAGAATAGAGAGAATGGAGATTTGGCTGTTTAACGGATCTTCTGTGAATTCATAATGGTAAACCACTTTCAAATCAAGAAATTCCTATTAAAAGTTAAAGGTACAGAACAAAAGAGGAAACAGAAGATTTCCATGCTGTGTTTTTGAATTTTGGCCCAAAACATTTAATAGGATTTTCTTGATTTGTCTATGATAAAAACCAGAGAGTTTCATTCAAAAAATGTGTACAGACAACCAAAATACACTTTAAAGAATGGAGAATACTCTTAAGAGAAAAGTTGTGTATTTGTCTTTGTGACCAACTTGTAACAATTTGCTTGTTTTCGCCGCGCATCAAAACACGCTCGAAAAAGAAAGCTCCATGAGCTTACCATACGGAAGTCCAAAATGCCATCACGATAATCACCTTGTGATGGAAGGATGACTGTATGATAATGTATTGGTTGTATTACAATGTGTACGTGCAGCACTTAATGGGCTAAAATCCCATCTTATTATTGCAGATCAATGTATTGGTATGGTTAAATACACTTATTTGTCATTCATGGACATTTTCAAAATAAGAACTTTAGCAGTGGCTGGATCAAAATAAATCAGCTTAGGGTACTATTGCATGAAGTGATATTCAGGGCACATTCACAATACATAAACAAGTTTACACAGTCCCTTTGCTGTAACAAGGCACTTTTATTTCTCTGCAGGAGAAGAAAAAGCCTTTCGAGTAAAAGAAGTGATGTAGATTGCAAATTACTTCAATTTATCAGACATGTGTGGAATCCTGATTCAATTTCTATCCAACAATTCAGTGCAATTTCTACCGTAATGTGATTCGACGACGACGTTCCCCAATAACACAAAAGAATCAGTGTTTTTCCTCATTGTGTTTTATTGAATACTCTCTAACATTTAAGACGTTGGTACCTTGAAATGAAAGAAATATTCCTAATTGTGTAATCTGAGGCAAAACGAGGCATTTCAATATTACTTTATCAAAGCTAAAAATGGCTGCAATATCAGTTTTTGAACAGTAGCAGCACACGGAATTCGAAAAAGAAGTTTAACACGGCACGAATTAAAAAACAGGGGTAATCAGTAGCCACACAAATGGACCCTGGTCCAACAAAAATTCTTTTAAAAAAGGTTTAACACGGCACCTTATGAGGGCTCCCTTACTTTACCTTATGTACACAATATTGATACGATTTCTGTGTAGTGTTTCATGTTGTGCCTAAAGTGATAGAAATTTCGCGCGTTGGGAATCTCTCAATAAAACAACAAAAGTGATAAAGTAGCACTTGAAAAGAGGATACATATTCAGTTATTCAACACCATATACTCAAAATATCCAAAGATCTAAAGAATTCAGACCCGCTCATCTGAAAATGGACCCTGTTGTTGATGGTAGATCCAGTAATACTTAGTACTGTCCTCTGGAGATAAAGAACTGATCCTGTGCACTTTCTATGCATTTAATAAAGGTTGCTAAAGCTTTTACATCCTTTTCCAATTCCACTTAAGATATTTGTTCTTCATACACCATAGTCTACATTGTACAATACTGATGGTATTGATCATCGAATATGAGGATAAATCTCTTATTCCAGTTTTATAACATACGTTATCAGTGTAATAGACTTCCTTACTAATAACAACAGATTCGACTTTGTAAAGGGCAGAATTATTAAGTCATTCTTGGCACAAGAGCATTCTACAATGTTCGACTGTCACCAGCAGCATCATCAGAATACAAATATAGACGTTGCGACTGTAGACTCCTAAAATAATGACTACCCTGGAGGAATACATAAATGTTTTGCAAATCTGCGGAATTGGACTTGCGAATTAGATTACCTGCAATAGAAAATGTACACTTCATACTCTACCGCCTATGTCATGCAGCTTTCAGCCCTCTGGCCTGAGAGTTGAGACATGCTTTCATATAGTTTAGAGATCTCCTGCTAACAGTCTTTCAGTGGTAATGCTACATGGCCTTCGGGATATTTGCTTAGCTCGTGGAATGACTGTATTGCTCGGCAATGGCATAATTTGACGTGCAGAATTGGAAGAAAGTGTTTACAGATAATGTTTTTGTCCTTTGGTTGTCTTTATTGTAGCAGAGGTGATATTATCACAATGCATAGTAACACAAAATAGGATAAGATTGGAAAACCCCTATTTTTCCTCTTCAGGTTTGACAAAATATTTGTCACTTCGAAAAATTTACGATATTTGCTGTATATGATCCATGATTACATGACCTAATTGTCTAGAATAGTTCTTAGATTTATTTGTTTCATTTGATTCATTTGTTTTTTCTAATTTGACTTATTTGTGTGTTATATTTTTGAGACCTTTATGACACACCTATTCATTTGACAATTGCAAATCACATGTTGAAAATAACACGAAGAAAATAAATAAACAAATTCTTTATCTGTAAATTTGATAAAAACTGTTAAACTTGAAAAGGTAAAATTATATCGATAGCTTTTGTAATTCTGGAAGAAAATATAAATCATAAATACATTGTGTCTAAGATTATTCCTGATGGTTTCTGCTATTTGCTGGAAGATGTAATCTTTACAGAATCAGAGTGCAATTTGTAACTTACACCTAAGCTTAACTTCCACTGTCAACCCAATATGTTGTGGCCACCCAACTTATCAATGGTAGCACCTGTTCTTTGTCCAAGTTCAACATCCTTTTAAACTATTTAGATAAAGTGAAAACTATTGCTATATTCTAACTCACAGTCAAGATACAGAAATCTCCTTCTTTGTCGGAAGTTTTTAAAGTTATTTCACAAACCTAGGCAAATTAGGCAAATTAGCCTAATTCCGCAGCAAAGTGAATATTATTTTGAAGATAAAACTAATAATAATTAGTTACTTCAAATTGTACTAAATTTAGTAACGAAACCTAAAATTAATAATCTTTCTAATTACTAATATTAGTAATGCGTTAAAAATGCAAATTTGCCTAATTTGGTTAGCAAAAATAATTTGGAAATCTTTGAAAACCTTGATTGTAACTGGATTTGTATTTAACCTTCCGAACAATACAATTTTACACTGTCTTTCAGTCAACAAATAAAAGTACAAAAGTAACATTTAGAATCAGAAACAGAAAAAATTATTTTTCTTTTGGAACCTAATGATTTCCAGGTATTTTTGGAAACTTCTAGTTAAAGTACAAATCATTCGCCTCTGCAGCTGAATCGTTAATGTTCAAGTGCTAAATCAACCCGGGAATTCAATTTGCTAAATACTTTTAGATTTGACATGGCTGTTTGTACACGTAACGTCTGGCCTCTTCATTAGATGTGAATGGTCTCTAACTACTGGTTCATTGTCCGGACACAGAGTTCCATTCTCCAAACCACTGAACTCCATCCAGCTGTCTGTTGAATTTACATTAGGGACCAAGTCCTGCTTCATTGATGGAGAGGAAAGAGTCTGGAGCACAAAGTATGAAAGTAAATTCAGTAAGGAAAGACAGGGTGTTTTAATATTAAGCGAGAAAATTTGTCTTTCTGTCGACTAGCATCAATCGGTGGTGAGGCGGAGTGAATGCAAAGAGCATGCAAAAGCTTAAAGCCATTTCTATTACATTTATTTCATTAAATATGACAGTTAATATCATTTCAATAACACTTAATAACATTTGATAACAGCTGAGGTAGCAGCTTGCATGGGCAGTGCTACAATAAATAATGCAAATCATAAACAATTGAGAATTGACAAAGAGTAAAAGCAATGAGTTGGCTGAAACTGTACTGTTTCAGACAGCATAAAATAAATATCTGGCATGAAATATG
>JBCAUI010342518.1:0-15045 GCA_038406195.1 Haplosyllis anthogorgicola | reverse complement strand
AATCACAGATGGCATAGATGCATACAATACCCGCGGCTTTTAACATAGAGATAAAATGAAGACCATTTAGCCAGCTGTGAAGTTGATAAGTAGAGAAACAGCTCGTTAGAAACAAAAGTAAACATAAAGTGCAATCTGACGAAGTGATATGTAATTACAGAGTTTTTTTTAGACCTAAAAAGTGCTTCTCTGAAGGGGTGTTACATTACAATCAAACAGATACGGGGTCCTCGCGAAATAAAATAATTTCCCGAGGCATAGAAACAAATGTCCCCATTGAGAGGATGAATCACATCAATTCTAACCAGCCTGCATACATTTCTTTTGTGTAAATTAAATTCATAAAAAAGTGTTTCTTGTTATAGGACAAATTTCACTTTTATTCCAGGGACACGAGGTGAATGTGACTCTCGCCAACTGTGACGGGTTCTTTACGGCTCGGGGAGAGTTGAGAGTGTTCGGTGTTTGTGACGGGTGTGATAACAGGCGGTGTCTGCCGCAGTTTGATAGAAGTGGCATGGGGACATGGAAGCAAGGGATCTCACTCGTCAATCTACCCATAACACGTAAGTAGATATACTGTCAACAGCCAGTTACCAGGGAACTTGTTTTAGCTGCAAGATCATCCAGCGTAGCTATGAAGCATGGTGGGTATCTGACGCTTGGCAGTTGTTAGCTTAGTTACCCCTAGCTCCGGTATGAGCGCAGTGCTTGCTGTGTCGGGGTATTTCTAACAACAGCTGCTAGCAGGGCGATCGGAGGAGTTTTGTTGCGACAAGGCTGTGACAAACCATAATTTTCCAACCCTAATCATTTAATAACATTTTCTTGATCTAAAAATGATGAAAGTATAAATAAAACCATGACAGAAATTTCTTTATTATATAAATAGTAAAGAACATATCATTGGCAGATCTGAGGGGACGCATATCCAAGCCTACTACTTGGATTCTTTTAAGTTTCATGCACTTTTTGCCGATTTTCCACCGAAAATCGGTATGTGTCAAAAATTAAAGATATTTTTTTTCACTTGTTTGAAAGTGCCAAAAAAGCATATTCACCAGTAATTTAATTTGACATTTATCAACCACTAGGTACGTACGACGTTGGTCAGGCGACATGTATCGTCACGGTGAGCGTGACCCGTCTGCTGTGCGTGCGCAACCAGATTGACGTCCTGTTCGGGGCTCAGTGGTTCGTCGACACGGACGTCTACACCGTCAGCGACCACCAGAGGGAGTGCTTAGTCGACGCGTAAGATGTTATACTTTCTTAAGGATTAGTTTAAAGATTATTTTTAAGATGCTCAAAAAGAGATTGTTGGGATGACGGCCTAACATTGTCTGGAATATTCATTTCTGACATTGGTTGTGATATTTTGGCATCTTCAAGTAGTTTAGACAAGAGGAGAAGAAACAACCTACAGTTTGATCTATCTAAAAGAATTTTTAAAGCTAAAAGTATCACCATATTCATATGATTAAACAAAGTATTGAATGAGACCATACGAATTAAAAAATATGCAGCATGTTTTCATCAACTTTAACGGCCATCCATAAGGCAACAACATGAATAACTGCACTCGTGCAGGTTGTGTTATGCGTTATGATAGTTTATAACATAACATAACATGATTCTTAAGACATCAATTTCTTGGAATATGATGCGTTAGATTTTGAGTGTTGCCTTATTTAAATTTATGAAAAGGCTTTGATGATCTGGTTTTTTATTATTAAATCAATGTAGGATGGTGAGCCTAACCGACAATCAGCGACTATCCATAACACCACCAGAGATATCAGTGACCGCAAAAGCAAACTGGGATAATTGCGCTTCTCAAATTGAGGTGAGTGTGCGTATTTGAATGCCCTGGGCATACCGTATTCCCTCTAATTATGGCACCGGGTGCCAAGACCAATTTTTGAGGGGGCGCCATAATTAAAAATCTAGAAATATCAAATTTGAGTGGCACCAACATCTGTGTCACTTTATTTTGTCAAGTTATATACTTTTATTTAATGTTGACCAACATTTAAAACATCTTTTTACATGAAGGAACAATTCATATTTTATGAATTTCATTGAAGACTGATTTAATTATTTTCGTTTCAAAAACAGGGGGTGCCATAATTACACCGGGTGCCATATCTCGAGGGAATACGGTATTTGTTTCCATTACCCCAAAATCGTATCAATTATGTACAAATGAGAACTGCCATTAGGTACTGTGCTAAAGTTTTGACCTTTTATCGAGACCTTTTTTGGAAACTCACAAAACGAGACTTAATTTAGAAAGAAATGCATTGGTGTATGGTGACTCAATTCGTTTTGGTAAAACTACAAAACATACCAATAAGGTTTATTCCTTTCCCACATAAAAAAGAAAATAATTTACCACAGTGTGCCATTGTACAAGTTTCGAGCTATTTTACCCGTTTGTTTCCTCGACAGATTGAACTGAAGGAAACTTGTCGTCTGAACAGAACATTACTGAAGGAATGCAGAGATGCCAGGAATTGTGACCCGTGCGCAGAACTAGTGGAGAACCGAGCTGATCTTGGAACCAGTTTGTTACATTTTAATCGTCTTTTCAAAATAACCCAGAAAGTACTAATCAATAATTTAAAAAAAGAATTATTTGAAAACTCTGTCAGAGCTCAAATTTGTAACCTGAAAATGTCTCGCTCAACCAAAAGTTTGCTCCAGATTAACTGTAGCGCAACCTATGAGTTACAACTGTTCATCGTTCGCGTCATAAAGGAATTACAACATTCAGGCCTCGAACTTAAAGCTGGGGTTCCATTATAATTTCTCCGCATTTTAGTAAGGAAAACAATTAAATAAAGCCCCTCCCCATGTGGCAAATAAATGATTTGTGCAATGTGTTTGGTATGTTTGACATGTTTGACAACACATTGTTCATAATTGCAAAAGTTGTGAATGCCAATCATGTTTGATCAAATGCCACTTTCCAGCTCTCCAGGGGCTATATAAAAGACAGCCTATGCAAATCTTGATCATTCTCTTGGTGTCTCTCCTAGAGTGAAGACATCTGTGTGCACATTCCTGATACAAATGACCCATGCTGTTCCTATGACTTCTGGCGCAAGACTGAAGAATGAACTGCGTCCTCTCCTTATTCACAGGCCCATGCATAAGTGGTAGAACCTATGTTTTAACACATTTTGAAATTTTGTGGTGTTTTGGCGGAAAGACAGACGCTAAGGTCAAGGCCTGAGTTACAATATGGCCATTGCCATGTAATTAAATTGCAAACAAGGAACTTTGTCAGTCAGTCGTAATTATGTTTTGGTTTTTGTTCTGGAAACATGATTTGAGAGGAATGCAGAGAAAATAAAAAATATATTTTATATTTATATATGTATTTTTATTTATATATATTTTATATTTTATATATTTTAAAAATATATTGTCATATATCTTTATTGATTTTATTTTATTTCGAACTCTTACCGAGTTTTCAGATAATGACAGGTAATGACGCTGAAAGCGTGATTGATTTTATTTTGCAAATGGACTTTTCAGAGCCAACTTGTAACTTAGTGAACGGGAAATTGGTGATAAAACCGGACTTCCCCGGTCACTCCCTCCCTGCGACGGGAACAATCACGCTCAGTCCAGGCGTCGTCATCTGTAACTGTGAGTATTTCGGAATGAAAACGATACAAACGGACAACGTAGTTTACTTATTGCTGACTGTTTACAGTCAGATTTGTGATGCTGCTTTAAATCTCTTCTAGTATTGAAATTAGAGCTGTCATCGAATGTTATTTGTCCATTCGAAAATCGAAAGTATTCCTTTCGATCGATATTCGAATATATCGGTTTTTATTTGATCATGGTTGTTATCATTAATAAATGCCAATGCCAAGGGACTCTCTTTTGTTTTAAATAATCTACAGTAAAAGACCACGAGTTAGATCTAAATTATAAAGTAGTCAGCTCACCATCCAAGAACTGATAAAATAAGGCTAATGACATCAGTTTAAAATCATTTCAAAATGTATCAATATGTGCATTTATCTTGAAGTAATAAACAAATTTGGGGGAAAATGGCACAAATTTCACCATTTGCTTTGAAGGCAAATCAGATTCGAATATTTGAAACTTCTTTCAAATCATTTGAAAGTCCAGTAAATTTTCAAATTGAAACGAATTCGAATATCGGATGGCAGCTCCAGAACTTGAAACGGGTCTTCGGATACCCGGGGTATCGGGTCAAAGCTTCCACCCGTCCCGAGGATTTAACGACCCGTTATCCAACACTCAAATTATGGTTGTGAAATGTCAGAAATAACAGATCGAAAATCCAATTATGGGACTTCTATTTTCATCATTCTTATTGAGAGATCATGAAGCTTTATTTAAGTCAAAATGTCATATTCAATTTTATGTCACTTTTACACTTTACAAACAATGAAGGACAGATGATAACAAAAATGTTTAAAATTAGCGATTCACTTTTCTTAGATTGGTATGTACTCTCGAGTACGGGTCTCGGGTCAGGTATTACTACCTGCCTCGGGAACGACTGAGCTGGAACTAAATTCAAATGGGTTCCTCGTAAGTCCGCGCTCACCACAGTCAGCACATTTAGCTTTTCACCAACTTTCTACCGTAAATGTCCGAAATAAGCCGCATGCAGTGTGCACCAATTTTCAGGGGTGCAGCTTATTCACAAAATGTCTTTGACCAAACTATGACAAGTCAGATTTATGATATTAAATAATAAATTGCTGGAAAAAACCCAGTCAGATTTATGACGTTATTTGATAAATTGCTGCAAAAAGTAGTGTAGTTACAAAACATTGAAGAGGCAATCACTTTAAACAAAAATACAATTAATAACAAAACATTTGCAAGTTACGATTTGCAAAATGTTCCATAAATCAGCTGAAAAAAGGGGGTGCGGCTTAATTAAGGCATGTGGCTTATTTCGGACATTTACGGTATATGTACAGGAAAGATTGAATGTGTAACTTCGGGAATACAATGATTTTGTGAATATTTTGTAGGTATGGATGCTTCAAGTGATGCGCAACCAATATCTTACGGAGAACCCGAAATGGTATGTACAAAAAACTACAAAACGCTTATAAGTTGAACTTGCAACAGAATATGTTCGACACTTGTCTGTGTAAACGTGTGACATGAAAACGAAATGATGAACAAACAATTTTTTCATTTTGTCTCTTGGTATCTATTCTGATGGTTGCGGTCACTTTAGACTGAAGACAACTTACCAAGTCTATCGAATTGTCTTTCGATAGAATTATTATTGACATAATTTTGTTTCTTTGATCACTAAACTCAAATCAAGAAATTCCTATAAAGTTCGGAGCGCACAGAACAAAAGAGAAAACACAAAAGTTCCATGCTGTGCTTTTGATGTGCTATTGTTTCAAAACTGAATAGAATTTTGTGATTTGGATCGCATGTGTTTCTGCCTCTGTAGCGTGAACCCATCGACGTCGTCTGTCCTGCTTCCCTGGAACTAGGCGCATGCGCTCTCCTGGATACAAGCGACAACAAAGTGGAAATAAAATCCGGATGTCCAAGACTCACCAAGAGCTGGAGCATTGTTGTCAATGGGGACAGTGGTTAGTACAGATCTAAATATCTAAAGAACCTTACTGTGAAATATTGCAGTCGTTTTTTGGACAAATAGAGAAAACTTGTAACTTTAGTCGTGATGAGGCTTGATTTAGGACATTTTTTGGAGCACCCGCAGGGGACCGCCAGCGAAGTGGCGGGTAAAACTAGTGTCAAGTTATGACGAAACATTATTTACTGGGCAACAAAATTGTATGCCATATGTTTAAAAAATTCGCTGATTTTACGAGACTAACACAACATGCCTGAATAATTGTCTGGTCAGTTTTGTTTCGAAGGGACGTTTCACTGGCGGGCGCTAGAGGTACACGCCCCCTATACAACCCAAAATTTCTTCATTTTCATTCCGATTTTTACGTAAAAAGTGGGTAAAAATTGGGGCGCCCAAAGGTTGATCATCCGGTGAAAGGTGACCGTACATGGGAACCGAACATGCCAGAAATCGAAAATAGGAATACCAGTGTGGTTTCAAAATGGTTGCACGCTAATTAAAATGAAATAACTACTCCCAAGACGTTGCTTGCGAAACAAAAGTGAACTTAAACTCCTTGAATTTTTCAGTTCCAGCCGAAGTAACCGAAGCACTGGACGAGCTGAACACCATATTGCTCGACGACGACTCGCCTTCCATCACGGAATTAGGTCGATCTAGGGTAATGCAATAAGACTTGTTTTAATTTTTGTGTTAGGATTTCTTTTCCGCCGTAATTTAAAATCGGAATTTCAAAAAAAAATCCTTAAATATCCTTAAACATGTCAAGCACGGCAAATATATTTTTTTCGATCGCCACAATTTGAAAATGCAATTAAAAGGCAAGTAAATCAAATTCGTTGCCAATAGATGCAGGGCATGAATATTTTTGGATCTCCAAAACTGAACAGATATATTCATAAATTATCTCTAATAACAGAATTGAAGCCACGATCTATCTTGAAGTAGATCTAGTGCGGTAATTCAGAAAAATATAAAAGATATTTGATCGATGACACGTCTACTCCTAGTTTTTTTTTTCAGCCATTGCAACTTCAATTAATGAAGCCTGACATCTATTGTCACGAGAGTAGAAAATAACTAAGAGTAATTCATATATTCATATCACATCAAATCAAATAGTTAAAGAAGTTAGAAACTGTAATTACAGGGAATACAGTATCTAATTGTAGTCCCAGCACTGTATCAGCGCGTTTTCATGAATTTAACGCCCATCCTTTCAAGCGTTAAGTGTGGAATATTACCACTGCTCATTTTCATAAACTTAATGCACATCCATAACACAACAAAATGTAGCATTGTGGTGGTTTATTCAATAACGCCACCAGACCAGCATTCTGTAATAAACCAACATACAACGTTTAATGCTTGTTGTTGCGTTAAAGGATGGGCGTTAAGTTTATGAAAATGCGCTGTATGTGTGAAGTCTTACTTGGATCTTGTTGTGGTTTCTATTTTAGCTGTACGCTGGATACACGTACAACGTAACGTTTTGGTTTCTATTTTAGCTGTACGCTGGATACAGATACAACGTAACATTCACAGCAACAAACGCTCTGGGTGACAGCGCTGATTGTGTCTTTCAAGTCGTAAAGAAGACGACACAGGTGAGTTTTGAAGTGAAGGTCCGAGTCGATTAATTTCTTTAATCGAATAATTTTATGAATAACTTTTGCAATTACAATGATTTTTGTGGTGATTTTAATCAATTAAATGTTTTAGGGTTTGATCTGTTATCGATCAGATTGTTTATTAAGATCGATAATCGGCTAAATATTTAGACCCCTATTTTGAAGTGTCGATTTGTTAAATTACAAACAACGCATAATTACATAGATGTATTATTGGATGTTTTCCTTAATTCGTACCCAGTCTAATTTTTCTAATTATATAAAATAGATATACCCTTATTATTTTTAACGATACTTTGTTCAATGCACATGGACTGAACAATTTTCAGTTAACTACTACCATTACATATGGTAGTGATGATACCAGGCATCATCATTGAAATTGGCAATTTTTCATCTAATTAGATGAATTAGACAAATTAGACAGAGTTAATGGGCTCAGAGTTGTTACTACCTAGGCAACCTTGCGTTTACTATTATAGTCCATCCAGAAAGTTTTGTACAGGGTATTTTTTGCTGATAATTTTTCCAACAATGGATCAATCAATCTAAAACTTCTCACACATAAAGTATGATCAATGCCTTAATATGGTGTTCAATGTCAAAAAGATTGATTAAAAAGTTTTCAAATGGGAAATAATAAAAATAACTAATTTTAATTGGGAACACATTTGGGCAAAATTTTACCAAATGCCTCCATATCACCAACACTTTTGGCAAAAGCCTAATGAAATACATTGAAAATAAACTTTCACATTTCACATTTTCAAATTTGCATGTAAACTATGGTGTTGTACCAGGAATAATTTGTGAAAGTTTTGTGATGAAATTCCTCATATTTCCAAAGTTATCTTCAAAACTATAACGTTTTAGCCTGATGTTGAGTCGACGATGACGGTTGAACCTGCTGAGATTTCTCCCCGAGGAACTGTTGAAGTGAAGTTTGAATACAAGGTGGCGCGGCAGTGTTCTGTTGCGCTCACGAGACCGGACTACGAGGCGGAAAATCCCGTGAGTAACCTGAGGGCTCGGCCACACCAAGCTTTATTGTTTGCTTTAGCGTTAGTTTTAGCGTTTGAAATGATTGGGTCTCTGTTTAGTTTAATGTGGTGGCCACACTAAGCGGCAAAACTTTAAAGCTTGGTGTGGTCACCACATTAAAGAATCCATTTACTTTTCAAAGCAAACGCTAAAGCTAAAGCAAACCATTGGCGGATCTAGGGGGCGCCGCCGGGGCCCCCTCCCCAACGGCCCAAATTTTCTTCGTTTTCATGCACTTTCCACTAAATTTTGGGCGAAAATAGGGGTGGCGCCCCCCAAACTGGCTGGGCGCCCCCCCCTAACGGGAAATCCTGGATCCTCCCCTGCAAACGCTAAAGCTTTGTGTGGCCGTGCCCTAAGAGTAGGACTGGTACGGCGGGAATAAGGAGAGCAGCCACGCTCATCGCGTAAGCTCCTCCCACTACATCCCAGTTCGCACGTAAATACCCGGTCTGGGACCCCGTAGGGCAGACCGGAGCGATCCCTCAGCGAGTACACATAATCGCGCCATGTTGTTCTAACACTGGGATCACTTGACAATTTACCAGTCGACTAGTTTGGTAAAGATAAGAATTTAAAAAATTTGGTCTGTAGAAGGCTCAAATTTATTCATTATTTTATTAATTTTCATTAAATGTTCATGAAGATTTATGAGAATATATGAATGCTTTTGGTACGATCCAGAGGCACACTTCCTCTTTTACGGCCCAAATTTCTTCATCTTCATGCAGTTTTAGTGATTATAAAGCAAGCGTCAGGTATAAATTAGGGCGCCCTAAGGTTAGCGTAACCCCCCCCCCCCCCACCGAGGGAAGTCCTTGACCCTTCCACAGAGTGTTTTCACTTTGTTCAATTTCTTTCTTTTTACCACTGATTCTGGTGGCCGTTTGTAGGTTTATCACTCACTCACCTGTTACGATGAAAACGGGGATCTCTATCATGATAGCGGTTTGCCGGAAATTGTGGAAAATATACACTTACATACCGTCCGGATCGACTGCAGAAGAACTCGTGTAACATGCAAAATGGGCATGCTTTGCATCATAACGTCCACAGGTAGGTGCCTGTTGTAATATGCGATTCACCAATATCTTAGAATAGGATTATTTTGTTCCCATTCACTTGAACGTTAAAGTTCAGATTAATTTTACGTTTGCCGGGCGGAATAGCTCTGTTGGTCAGCGCGTTTGACTTAGTCACGCATCGCTGAGCATCTCACCACTGCGTCAGGAGTTCTAATCCTGGCTGATGCATGTGAGAGGAGCCCAGCCAGCCATGTCATGTACACGCTTATAGTGTACACCTCAATTGATGAAAAAGGCAAATGTTGCACCAGATGTGACCCTCAGGATCACTGCATACAAGAGATCCACCCTGGATTTAAAACCCATGGGGAAGGTCACACGAAAATGGACCCTGGTCAAACAAAAAACTTTAAAATCCCTTGGGGTTAGTTTTAAATTTTCATGCATTTTTTTGCCAAATTTTGGGCGAAAATAGGGTTCCTACAACAGCACACACGTGAAACAGCTACAGGACGCTGCATTAATTCTGCTGCTGAACAACAAAATGAATATTTTTGATTCAAAATAATTTATTCAATAAATTTTCATAAAATACATTTGATGTATAACATTCTTTCTTTTGCCGAATCTTATCTTGATTCTTACATTTGCAATAAATACACGCGTGCGCATTATTTTCTCAATCATCGACAATTTTAGGCCAGACTTTTTTATTTGCTGGATTACGTTTCAAAGAAGGAAATTTTTTGAGAGCGGCGATCTGAATTGCATTTTTGATTATTACTCACTAAATTTACACAATTTTTCGAAGTTATGATTTTGTGTTAGTTGGGCTGTGATTCAACTTTTTTTTATACAATTCTTGATTTTTGGGACCGGCCGAAAACGTAATCCAAGAAATATGAGAAGTCCGGCTATAGCTATAATAAATTGCAACAAATTTGTATCAACCCACAATCTTGCACAGACTATCATTTCCTAAGTTATGCTTTCATTCTTATAATTGAAATAAGGCAAATATATACATGCGTCAATTTACACAAGCATAGCACAGCGCAACATAATTCTGTATAATGGAATTTTACAAAACATGTACATATCTTTTTTTCTAACCTATACACGAGTTTCTATTTACAAAGCATCTTAAATTTTTCGATTTTTTTGTCTTTTTCCATTTTCTCTAGCTTGGAATAGATAGACAATAAGCATAACACCAGTTTATGTACAAATTTACAGATTTATGTACAGGATAATAAAAAGAATGGACTTAAAATTCAAAAGTGTAATAATTTAAAATAGAAAATATCCCTAAAAGGCTTAATGCATATTAAAATGTACTTACAAATGAAAGACGTTTAGACTAAAATTAAGCTTGTAAATTTGCACCTAAAATTAAACACTAAATGGTAAAAAATTAAAATGCATAAAAGTTACAAACATTGTCCTAAATCTGTCTTGGTTTGTGCAACCTAACAAAATGATCCTTGTGATTAAGTTCACAATTTTCGTATCAAAAATCTTAATAACATAGTACTGTCATGCAATTACTATTTCTGTATACAAATGCTTGAAAATTTATGGGTTAAAATAATGCCGTTAACGCCAATTTTAACTTTGTTATTGATTGCTTTGTGTCGCGTCAATCACACATGCAAAATGTTACAATAATCATTCCCACTAACGTATACTAAAGTTTCCCTGTTAATTGGCACAAATATTAACAGAATCTTTTGAAGCTTGAATGCACTGAGGACGTAAGGGGTTAATAGCGTAACGTAACTATGAAGGTAATCCCTTCTTCAAAACTGCTGACATCAGCACTTTATCCTGCAGTGCGTGTTCTAACTCCTTCTCGTCCAACTTCAATGTCACCTGTAAAATATGGAAGTTTTAAAATTTTAATACGTTTTTAGAATACACACACACACCATGTGTTGCCATTAATCCTGAACATTCATGGTTTTTTCTTGTGGTTTTATTTTGTTTTTACTCTCCCTCTTTAACATTTTATTCCTGACAAATTATTACACTTTTAATCAATGGACGTGTTTATTCACAATGGCGGTCATTCGTGATTTATGGAATTGTGCTGTTAAAAAATATGCTTAAAACGAAAAATAACTGTACCTTGGTAGACCTTGGATCCTTAGCTTTCTTCAGCGCTATGATTCCCTTGGCTTCACTCAGCATGCACATGGACATGAATTCCGACAGGTCTGCGTGACCGCTCACCGTCTGCTGTTTACAAACCTTCACGTACGCCTCATGTACCTGCAATATAGTAACAATACGTCAGTAATGGTAACAAAGACCCGAGCTCAACCTAGAACATAGGTATTTGTGCAAGGCTAAGTTACGTACTGTGAGTGTACATCTACAACTACTGGGTTTTCGCAAAACCAACTAGCTATCAAACCAACTACTAGGTTACAGCACAACTGCTGCTGTTTATACACCTTAATGTACGCCTAATGTCTAGTCTAGTATGCCATCCTCGATTTTAATAAAAAGTGTGGCAACTTCAAACACAAGTAGCATAAAACGCAAGGGTTACAGATCTCTCCGGAGTTTGAAATCTATAGGCCAAACTAAGGGTACCAGAGCGAGTGCAAATCCATCGAGTGGCGCTAGCGATGTGCACTCTCCTAGAGCTCGATTTTTCATGGGTTCCTTGCCCATACAAGCTTTTTAAGTGAAATCCTAGATAGATCCGACTCCACAAAATAACAAAACGTAATTCGCTTATTCTTTTTCCATCTGTCCCTCCTTAGCTTTCCTAGACTTTAGCATCACGAGCAGAATACAGAGTGCCCAACTAGTAAATTCTCCGGCAGAGGTTACCAGTGGCTCCAACCCCTCCCCCCGAAAGACTTTATTCATTAGTCCTCACCTTTCCGAGCTGCACCTCCTTTGCTTTCCCAGACTTGAGCATCATGAGTAGAGTACAGAGCGCCAGCTTCTCCTGGAGCGGGATCCCTTGCTTCTGATTGGCTGCTGAGACACGTGACCCGTACACCTCCCCCACGATCTTCGCTATGTGCGCCACAGAGATCTTCTTTATGCTCGGCGGTTTGGATTTTGCGGGACTCTTGTATGAGTCCTTATATGGACTGTTACAACCTGCAATGAGATATAAATTATCAGTTATTTCTGTGGCAATCACCACAGTCCCTTCTCTGGGACAAGAGTTCAATTGTTTCATCGTGTTACTGGTACCCTGCCTGGGAATGTTGCAGACTACATTTTGCAAGTTACAATTACTTAAGTAGTTATATAACTACTATCTTAACTACGTGTACCATGCTGATCTTGTTCGTCGGGAGGTTTAGATTTCTTAACACCGTATGCCTTCTTGTTAGCACTGTCATAACTTGCAAGATTCATCATGATCACTGTATCTACCAAGTTTAAGTTTAAATTCTTAATCCGAAACTTCACTTTGCAAGCTTTTGCTAAAGACCTTAAACATCTTCCCCAGTACACCCTTACCTGTAGTGGCCTTCAGTATCTGTTGTTTTCTGACCTCCGCTTCCACCATCTCCACGGCGCGCCGACAGATGTCCAGTGCTTTACGCATGTCTCCCGCCACGGCAGCGACCTTACGTGCACAGAACTGCACGGCTGTGGGCTCCATGACTGGTTGACCATTATACTCAACCTACAACACATGCACACACATGTACACATATTTACACACATAAAGCAGGGTTCCTACATTCTCTCCGCGATGAAGTTCCCAGACTTTTCCACTATTTTCAAGCCTATTTCCAGACACACAAATAAATACTTCATCCAAATGTCGCCTTTTGTGCACTACCTGCTCTGTTTTGTTACTGAAAATGCGCATGCACATAAGATGGTAGTGAAAATAATAATTGCTGTAGATTTTATATTGAGCAGTGAGGCTCAAATTTTTTCAGGAAAATAAGCCAATAACCTGTTTTGAACGACATCCTGTCTTTTACAACACTTTTTCCACTGAGGCAACATGGTTTCGACTAGTTTAAATGCCCCTGCTTTGAGCGACATCCTGTCTTTTACGACACTTTTGGATTGGAAAAGTGGGGTGTCGCTCAAAACAGGTTCTACTGTAGTAAAACTTGTAGAATCTCAGAAATAAAAATTAGGCTGAAACGCACCTTTGCGAGTCTGTCCTTCAGTATGGTGACAAGTTGATCCTTGGTGTATGGCGGGAAGTTCAGAAGGGTTGGTTTACATTTTGGGCGCGATTGTAGACGCGGTAAGATTCTGTCCGTCAAATCCAAGGAGTTCGCGATACCTGTTGAAAGAAATATGTGTGAGAACCACATACTTTACGTTCATACCGCTTAGAACTTGCATCTCGCATTTTATTTCTGAATAGCATCCTGGGCTTTTTTATAGGCCCATTCTAGTTTCCTTTGTAGTTTACCGACATAATTTTGAGTAGTGAAAGAAACTAGATCTCCTGTTCTAACCCCATACTCAATATCGATTGGCAGCAGAGTAAACGTTTAATGTAATTTAACTGGCCCAGCGACATTATCTTCCCAGCTTAAGGACTGAATGACCAACAGCGTGATTTTGTTCACCGAAGAACTTGTCTTGAACAACCCTGCCTTCTGGAACAATTTTTCATTGCATACAAAACTGTTAAAATTAGCTTAAATGATCCTGTCTTGGAGACACTCTGCCTTTTACAACACTGTAAGAAGTACAATTTTCAGTCGCTCAAGACAGGTTCTACTGTACATGAATTGCGTATCTTGCCTTTTGGAAGCCGACAAATTTATGCATCCTTTTGCACAATTTGGCGAGAGTCCATTTCAACTCCATTGCATTAATCTTAGGCCAGACCTTTTTTATTCGTATGATTACGTATAATTTTTGAGAGTGCCAGTCGGAAAAAATAATAAATAAAAATTTACTTTGCTGAACATTTTGGTATCTTTGATTAAAATTCATGAAATCGAAATTTTCGTTTTCATAATGATGCTTGACAGGGTGATGGAAAGCTATGATTTCGTATTAGGCTCAGATTAATTTTTTTTTTTTTTTTTTTACAATTCTTGATTTCTGGCAGCGGCGGGGTACATAATCCAACACAAAATAAAAGGTCTGGCCTTATTTAATACACAAGAGAGAACAAAATCCGTAAGTAACGTATTTACCTAGAAGTATGAGTCTGGATTTGGGCAGCGCCGGCCACTCGAACATCGTGTAGAGAACCTCTTGGTTCTTACTGTCCAGCTGGTCCACCTCATCCAGTATCAACACCCTATCAACATAAATATACAGAAAATAGCTAATTTATCTATGTAACCGAATAAAGTTCCAACGGGTGACGTAAACCGCTATAAAGTTACAACAGGGATTGTTAGCTCAAATGCAACGCTGCTCTTTTTATAATTAGCCAACAGAGATACCTGCCTTTTATGCCTTTATTCCCAGTTACACATTACAGAACCAAAAAATAGGTCCAGATGGACCTGAGCTCATTTGGCATTATCATAAAACAATATAGGTTACATTGTCACATGGATACACATGAAGTGTCTAAGATCAAATCCCAAATAAGTGACCTATGAAAAACATAAATATGGCTGCCGAACTGAAAATATAGGTGGTATCAATATAATTTTTACAGGAAATAAAGCGGGTATGTTGATGCATAAAGCTGCCAAATATGAAGTTTGTATCATCAACTGCATCTCCAGGAGAAAGGTTCAATGAAAAAAACAAA
>JBCAUI010342407.1:0-15045 GCA_038406195.1 Haplosyllis anthogorgicola | reverse complement strand
CCTGCATGTTATTCCAATACAGATTGTGAAGATGACCCGTTACTATCTATTTGAAGCAAAAAGCCACTTTGCGACAGTATGCTTAACTGGTTAATTAGTCAAATCTTTTAAACACAGCAACAAGCTAGTTAGTTTGTGATTATATCAATTGGAGGCAAATACGAAAACGAAATCATGTCAGTTCATCTTTATTCGCCACGAGTGAAATTTCATTTTATACAGATCTGCCTTTTCAGCCTGTTCAGGCCTTTTCTTGACCTTCAAGTCATAGGCTCATAATGGGCATATGTATTTACTGACATTATTTCTCACCAAACTTTCACCATTGATATAATTAATAAAGACATAACAATGAACTTGTACTCACGCCTGGTTTACTACATGGGTGTCGAAATAAGCTGATGTATCCTCTACTGTTGCCCATTGCCACCAACTTATTTTTCTGGCTGACGTCCACGGTACACACCTCACCTTCTTTGGCTTGCTTTGAATGCCACACTCCTAAGTAATACGAATATGTAAAACGTTACCATTTGTCATTTGCAGCCATTCATCTAATTTAAAAGGATTTTTTAATTTGACTCCGCGCTGACGACTTAGCCTGAGTTAAAAGCAACAGTAATAATGAACGTGTTGACTACATACCTGCGACAGAATAGTTCAAGAGACAATGCTCTGTCAACCACTTAATATTCCGTATGTTTTCGGGATTCTCTAACTTTGCTTTCTTTGAGATGTCCCCTGGAATTAAATAAGTGTTTTTCAATAATTATGTGAAACGTTTGTGTCTTCAGATATACTATCAAAACCAAATAGTAATTTTTTTCTTACAATGGAAGAGTTCGATGTTGGATGATGTGCTTCTCAAGATAAATTCATTTCCAACTTTCTCACTAGACCAGTCCAGTGACGTTATTGCCCCACCGTGGCCCTACATAATTGAAAATTAAAGCATCAATTATAAAAGTTCTAAGGAATAACTAACATCGATTTTTCATTTTATTTTCTTTCTTGCAAGTGCAAATTATGCAAACTGTACAACATTGTCAAACATTAATTGTCTCAACTAACATTCATATAAACACTCCATTTACAGACATACACTGTAATCTAACTTTCATTCGATAAGAAACGGACAGAACGTGATACATCACTGCGAACATACCGTAAGCGAACCGCTGACCTCCCACAAGAATTGTCCACTCTCGTCCTGCTTCCATTTCACAATGTGTATCGCTCCTCCCGAGTCTCCAGCAGCTATCACAGTACAATCTATAATAGATAGTGGCAGCTTTACATACAGACTGGCTAGACAATACCTTTTTTAACATTTGCTGTTTCATCGTTTTATTTTCATTGACTGTAATTTAATAAACATTTTTCATTGACTGTAATTTAATAAACATGTTATTCGTTTAAAACTACAATTGAAGCGTTACAATAAAAGAATCATCACTTTTATTTGGCATTTTATGTGACATTATAAGTCTTGATTGAATTCATCACAATGTTTTCATGCATAGCATTACACAGACTGATTTCACACTGGGATGCTCACATTTGCAAGGTAATATTTACCATTATTGAGTTTTATAGTTGTAAGTCTCTCTCCTGTCACTTTGTGATGACAAATCTGCTGTAAAAATAAACCTTCTTCTTCGTCTTCCTCATCATGTTGATCAACTTGAAGTACCAATACCCTGAAAAAAAGTGTAAACGTACCATCCCAATTAATTTAGTACTTTACTAATAGCTTACTTGGATTACTAGAAATAACAGATCTAATAAAAGGTTGTAAATCGTAAAAGACTAAATAAATATTTTATAAGTTTCCCTTCACAAGAAATATATTGAACAGAAAACTTACGAATCTCGAGTTCCCATCGCAATCAGAGTTCCTGCCACACTAACATCCACACATACTGCACTTGTACTCTGGAAGATTTCATGGTCCAATAGAGTTAATACATTTAAATTCAATCTTACTTGAATTTTGAATTAAACAAAATACAAATACATAGAATCTTTGCGAATCATTCGCCACGCCATTTCAAACCAATAAACGGACTCTTACCCTAAGCATGTATTTCCATAAAGGTTTTTTCTTCTGACAATCGAACATACAGACAATACCATCTGTTCCTGCCGTTAATATCTGTGCATTATGTTCCGAACTTCTCACAATCGCCAAACCAGCCAGTACATCAAAGTGACCCTGCATTTGAAAACAGAATACCCGAGAGTATTATACTAAGCGAAACATTTCTAGTTGTGCATAACTTTTGAAATAAAATCTCACATACAGTAGACCTTTCTTTAGGCGACCACCCAATTTTGGGAAGAAAAGTGGTCCTCAATGGGGTGGTGGTCTTGCAGAGGAGGGTTATTTTCTATGTAATTTAATGTGTTACATCTTAAGTCTGATGACCTTGCAAAGAGAGGTTGTTCGTGCAAAAGAAGGTCCGCCTAAAAGGACGTCCACTGTGTACATGTACCTGTGTAAGCGGCACTTCATTCAGCTCCACAACAGCAAGGGGATTCTTCAACGCTGTAGGTGATAACTGTGCAGTCAGTATGGAGTTCGTAGTGGTACCAATGAGTAAGTGATCTTGGTGAATCTGAATCATACGCACTCCTCCCTCTTGTCGCGGAATCTGCATGCAATGAGGGTTGATTTTTATTGTATAATTGAGTAAACCTTAAAATTTAGTTCTCTGTTCAATTTCAGATTTTAACTTAATAACAGTAGTAAAGGTTTTAAAACTTACCCTAACTTCACCGGACTTGTCCATATTTTTACTCCATATCCAAGAGTTGACTATCCCATCTCGTCCAGATGTCAATAAGCAACTTCTACTGAATGCAAGGGAAAATACTGGACCCTGTGAAAACATTCATAATTTTATTTCAAATATCAATTCTACGAGTATGCAACTTGTAATTGAAATCCAATATGCATCATTGTCACCTAAAAATTAGTTCTTATGAAGCCTAGTTTAAAACAACATGGAAGAGGCCACAGCCAATAGAATGAAAACTTACATCGTGACCGTGTTTGACGAAGTTTGTAATGACATTTCCACCGTTTCCCCAGACGTAAACTGTACCGTTAGAATCTCCCGTGACTAAATCTCCTCTCTCATTGTGCAACATGCAGATCACATATTTGGCTCGTAAGAAGTTCTAGAACAATAGAAATAGTATTTATCAAAATATCAAAGATATGTCACAATTTACAAGTAGTTTTACATAAACTGAATCGGAATTTTAAAGTGAATACATTTTGATCATTAATAATGAAAAGTGCATGGATATTTATAAACGAATGCATTGCTTAATTCCTCTGTAATGGAAATTGAGAACTGTCTCATTTGGGAAAAACTAGAAAAAAGGCGTATCAAAAGCAAGAAGCATAAGGGATGGTTGCTGCATTTAAGGGCATTGTATAATAGGTACTATTGCATAACATGTAGCAACTGTTACGAAAATCTGGACCGTACAACATATAAATATTTGTACATAGCAATTGTAAGATTTCTATACGGGCAGGCTTAATTACACTATGTCGGGTAATCAAGTCGTATTGCAATTGCTACTGCTTATTCTGGAACTTGTCTATCTGCAATATCAAAGTTACTACCTCGTTTCTCTTAGATCCGACCTAAATCCATACGAACAGAAACATTCATTAAAATGGAAAATTCGTCAAAAGAACGTAAAGTGTCATTAGATTAGTTCAGTTCTTCTACTGACGAGTGTTTTTGTGCCTTTTCGTTTTTTAGCATTTAACACTGATGCACCATATCAAAACTGTTTTAAGTCTATATCGAATACTTAATCGGATGATAGACATTATGCACTTTTACTCACGTCATAATCTGCTTTGCATTGCATCTGTATTGCTTGCTGTTCTGGGTAAATGTTCCACCAAGCGAGGTGTTCTTTACCTATTGTTACCACCACATCCGGATTCGTCGGCTGAAAACCCGCATCGCACATCACCTCAACCTTCAACTGTAAATAATTTTGTTTACTATTATTCATCAAATCGATATAAACACGCTTTCTGCTTAGCAACTGTCTGCAACAAACCTAAAGCTTGTAATTAGGCATTGTCTACTTGTATATTGTGGCAAATTCCATAGTTATATATCTTATCTTACATTTGTCTGTGCGAGAAGTTTTCCAGTGCCAGTGTCCCATACAGATAATGTATGACCAGGTGCCATGTCCACTGCCAGTAATCTCTCCTGCGTAAAGAAGACGTGACATACAACATAGTGACGTAATTGACTCCTTTTATAAAACTACAGAATGTGTTAAAAACTTATAAGAATTTAGGCAAATCCCTTGTCTAATTAATTTGGGCGCCACTTTCAGTGGAGGGTGAAAAGGTGCATAAGCAATTTCCGGAAAACGTGAGCGCACATTGGGCTAAACGCATCTTCTACACCGTGCGACTGGAATGTGGCAGTGATTCAGAAAATGTCAACGGTAATATACCACACTGATGTGTCCATCTCAGAGATGCCAACTCTCATGCATTCAGCGTGAGTCTCACGCTTTTGGGACTCTGGCACAGAAAGAACGGAAAAAATAATGTGCTATTTTATGCATCACGAAATCATTAACCTTCAATTGAAGTGTTTCATTCTTGTCTAAAATCATTATAGATCACAAATCAATGATAATGTTTTGCCTAAAGTACTGTAACTAACTAAAGCAGTATATGTCACACATTTGTGCCACCCAAATGCGTGAGATCTCACGCATTTTGACTCTCATAGGTTGGCATCTCTGCCATCTTGAGTGAGGGGCACCTATTTCTACAGAAGTTCTCCTAACGCCTCTGGCATAATTGGTGGGGTTTTCTTTTTCATTTCTCCAAGGCAGACTTTACTATACAAGCATTTGGCAACTAAACCGGTGACAAAACTGACAGGACAAATAACGTGATCCGTTGGTGAATACTGTAACTACCCTAACAGTTGGACATTTTCAAAACAGCATCGGGTAAGCTAAAATATCACATGTAATAATCAAACTTCGTGTCACACTAAACACAATTTTCACCACAATGAATGGAACCAGTGCTTCCGAAAAACGTTACCTTCTGTCGCACAGTAGTCGCGCCTTGTTCAGTGAAAGCGGTCTGCATTTCTGTCTACGAGTATTTATTAATAAACAAAGCTAAGTATATCAGGCCTCAACAAAATCATTATATTAGGCCCACTAAGCCAAATTTTTTTTACATTTCACCAGTAACCAGTGTTCGAAATAAGTTTCGAAACCAGTCAGACCGAAAGACAGTTGGTCATCTCAATTACATCATTTGTACTATTACTAATTGTAAAACTGTCAATTAGAATGGCCTTATTTCGAACACTGAGTAACACTCATTCCCTTCTCATATTTGGATAATTTAACTAATTGTAACATCAGAGTTTAAAGTTTGTTTACCTTGGATTTAGAGAAGGCCAATGTAATGACCGTTTTGGTGAAAAAGTCCGAACCTATCACGTGCTGAGTCTGTAGCGTATCCGAGCGCCATACCCTGACATGAGCCTGGAAAGTATAACACGGTGGTTTTAAGTAGCTGAATATCTCAGTAACATTACGATACAGAAATTCGAGCGTGAAATGTGGTGTGATCAATACCGAATGTATATAATTACTGGGGTTTTTTTAATTGATGCTCATATAATTTGATCTTGCATGCCATTAGAAATTATACTGATTGTTATGTCGTACATGTACTTTAATTTTGAATTTTGCGTCGCTCAGGCCGAAAAAGCTGTACCCAGCAAGTTTATCACACCACACAAACCCTATATCTGTGTTAACGCCAGAACTCTCCAAATAACTAATCAGCCTAAACGAATAAGTAAAATCTAAAGTGACTGAATTAAATCATGCAAATAGATTAATGAGAAAACATGTCATCACAATCATAGTAAAATGTATTCAAACGACCTAAACTCATTGCAAACAATCAGAATAAAGGGCCCAAAAATGTAAAGATAACAAGAACTAATTATTAAAATCAAACAGTCAAAAGCATTGAATGTTGTTTTCTTCAATACACATATAAACGTATTTTGTACATAGATTAACCATCCGAAGCCAGCAACTGTTGAAAGCGCATGCATGTTAAATAGCAACATATGATCTGTTCATCACATATACAATACTTACTTTCTCGTCATCATCTATTTTTTCCTTAAATTTGAAGATAAAAAGGTTTTCAGTAACTATATAATGATTCATTGTATGGCATAGTGACCACGGTACTTAAAAATATTCTGATTATGCATATAACAACGAATGTCTGTCTGTGCTCTTTGTCATACGAGACCGAGCAAAAAATACAAGTAAGCAACTTACTCCTGAGTTTTGCGGAGTGTATGCTCCTTGTCCTGTTGCAACTGTTATACCATTGGGATGGAGTGCCATGCTGTAAACAAAAGAGCAAATACTATAGTTAAAATTATCCCGCCGATCATTTTCTTCTCAGAGCTAAACAAAATAAGTATTACCGTTTTACAGCAATAAATGTGTCATGCATTGTAAGCCATGGTACACTGACATGAGACTGCGATTTCAAAACAAAATCAAAAACATTTGAAGCTATATCTAAGAATTTCCACGGACCATCTAATCTCCTGCGCGTGTTCTTTGTAATGCCTCTGTTTGTGCGTCTCTCTAGAGTACATCACGACGACTGTTCCTATGAAGTAGATGATTTCTCCGCTGTTTAGGACGTAGATGTTCGATCTACAGTCGTTACCTCTGTAACCGTACCTGAAAAAAACCCAATACAACTTGCATTATTCAGTCATGTTCCAAGGAGAATGGCAACATTTCCTTTCCATCATCATTTTCTTGGTAGTAAATGTAACCACCTTTTATTGGATCAGAACACAACTCTTTCTTTTCCATTATCTTGGACTTGGGATGATTTCTTAAGAAACAGGTATATACTGGGTTACCTCGAATTTGCCAGTGCGACGCTGTACTAAGAACCTCTTGTTTGTGAAACAATAACATCCCCTCGGGTAGATACTTACACCCACTCTAGTTTCAGCCTGAGTTGTGGCGGATCAGTATTGACCACGTTGTCGTTGTAACTGTCCGGTGGGTGGAACGTCAGCTTTGTGCCCTTCACGTCCATATCAATCGCCTTGAGTGCGCGTCGCCCTCGAGGACTTCTCGGAGTTTTCGGCCCAACCTTAGGACTAGACACCGCCGATCCCGGGTTACTCTGTGCTTGCGTAACTGCAGGGTAAAGAAAATATACTTATTAGTCGAACAATGTAAATCAATGTGCAATGGGCAACATCTGCAATTTGGGGTGGCCACACAGCATTGGGTATTGAATTCACATAATCATTGGTGAAAATGTGCACATTACATAAATAATAAACTTTGACGATTAAACGTAGGATAACAAACATTTACAATATATACAGAATGTAAATATTGTGCATTATTCAATTCCATTCTTGGCTGGTGGCCACAGAAGGTCAATTACTATACAACAAGAGAAAAACACATTAACATCAACTAAAAACCACTTTGTAGAGATAATTTTACGAAAAACATTATAAAGAAAAAAAAACATAACTAAAAAACAGATATTTAGTCACCACAACCATTACACTGAAACCAATTAAAATTGTCGGTCTAAATACTTAAACACTAAAAATCAATAGACCACGTACAGTTACAAATCAATATGTAATTACACTGGCATCAATCTCGACACTTTATACACAAGTATGAAATGATCACGAGAGTTTCACAATGTCTCAGCAGAGGTGAATTTTAGCGTCTTTTCATTGAAAGTCAGTTTCTCGTCCAATGTATTTGGTACATTTGACTAGGTTTTATTGCCAACATAAAAGTCAATAGACTTTCGCTTCTTAATGTTTGCACTTTTATTTTTCTTTCTTTCTTTCTTTTTTTTTTTTTGGTGCAAATAAACAAGTCAGGTAGGGATTTTTAGCCTCTTTTTTACATTCAAGAAAATGTGAGTACTACAAGTTATCATTAACTCAACTCTAATATTCACCTCTGACTAGGTTATAATCCTACAACTAGTTTAAGACCATTTGTTCTATTCAATACTGGACAACACACACAAAACACACATAAAACTAACTTTCGTCAGGGGATTTCTCCACCTGTATCACGGGTATTGGCTGGTCGGGTTTATTGCCGCCTGAAACATTCAGCACATAGTTTAAATGAATTATCTGCGTTTTCTACAAAATGTGATTCCTTTCTTCGAGCTTGTTTTGTCTTTAAACGATTTGCCTTTTTTAACCTGCATGTGTAAATATTCACAAAATTCTAACACAGCTCTTCCCCAAAATCTTACATCGCAAGATATCTCTTCCTGTGTTTTGAAATCTGATTGGCGCAACTTTCTGTCGGAAAATATTTTCTTCTGCGATAATGTGATATGTTAGTTGCGATCACATTTGAATGTTGCTTAAAACTGTTTTGTATTGCTAAATTTGTGAATTATTTTTCATCCCT
Organism: Haplosyllis anthogorgicola; assembly: GCA_038406195.1. Classification (NCBI taxonomy): domain Eukaryota; kingdom Metazoa; phylum Annelida; class Polychaeta; order Phyllodocida; family Syllidae; genus Haplosyllis; species Haplosyllis anthogorgicola. Next base: position 6,504 of record JBCAUI010342407.1, on the reverse strand, counting down.
TTTACCCTTTTGGGCAGTAATAACTAATAGATAAATGTTTTGTTGTCATGCATGCTTGTCACCTTTCATAAAGTTCCTCATAGAACTGAGGAATCCAGTCGCCACTTTTACAGTATTGCTCGTTCTCCTAAACTCTATCAAAATAGGATCAACATCAACCATTAAAGTTTATCGTTGCAAACATTTGTACTTAATCAAAATGGATGCATTTACTGAGACAAAAGCATCTGATATTCTCTTCTGTGTTAATTTCTGAACTATATGGAATTAGATTATTTTGCTTTGTCAGTCTTCTTTTCAGACAGATTTTTTTTTAACTTGAGTTCTTAACTGAACTGGTTGGTTGCTTTAGATATTTACGTCCATGTTGTACATGCTTTTCATGCGACGCTTCTAACGTTTTATTCCGCAACATCCAGCATGCTTCTTTCCAGATGTTTACCATGCAAGATCACATTTACTTTGTGACAACTTTCAGTATTTTCTCCCCACTAAATCTAACACAATACCTATTTGTTCCTATCTACAGTGTATCTGAAAGCGAAATCGATTGAACGCACATATCCTAATGCCTTTACTTTCACAATTTCTTTCATAGCTATGATTTTAGTTTTCTATTTCTAAAAGCTCAAACTCTTTCGTGTTTTCTATATTCTGCTACAACAATGGCACCTGCAACTGAATTCATTTCTGATGATAAAAAAGACGTAAAACTTTGTTATAAATCTAAGCAAAAAGTAGTTCCAAGTGATCAAGTTCTTTCTGTTCATCTGTAAAATTGAGAAAATTCTGTGAAATGCTTAATAAGAATCAAAAATGATTTTAAAAGTTTTATGTATGCATGGATAAAATTCACACTTTCAACTGCGATGTCAAAAAGTCATCAGAAAAATTTCAAAATTTAGTCCACCTTAAAAACTTAAACGGGAAAAGTTCGTATCTACCAAGCAATGTGTACAGTATGTCATGCTTTAGACATGTAGCGCATACTGTTTTGTGATATTTTTCCATGCATCGTCCATGTGTTTTTAGATTTTTTTTAATTCAAACTTACTTTGAATCATGGGTGATTTGGCCATTTGTGCCTCCGGTTCCGCCGGTTTCTACAAAACAAAGATACAAACATTAACATCATCACAATTATTTGATTTTAGCTGTTTTCTCAAAATGCGAACTAAGAACTTTCCATTTGTTTATTCCAGCTTAGTGCTAAACATCTCATTCATGGACAACTACCTGTACTAAAAATAGCAATACATAAATTAGAATTGTCAAAGTATAGAAACATTTATAATCATTCATGCAAACGATCAACATTTCATAAGGCAACTACAGTTTAACAAATCAATCTAATGATTTATCAATTATCGACGGTTTGTACTTTGCCATCAACCCTTTGTTGCCCATAGTTTCACTGCGAGAGGGGCACCGAACAATGTCCGATGTGGAAGTCAAATTTCCTCGGGGCTGTTTGTTTGAACATGTGTTTGGGTTGTTTTCCCGATCTAAAAATAATCCATGACTTTTGATCTTGGATACGCCCCATCTATGGTATCGGGACTTTTGCCATACACTCTCATGGTGAATTGGTTACAAATTTTTCTCCCTTTTGCATCAAATAATTATTTTTACAACCATTCTATACTTTAAAAGGTGGTTTCTTCAACTAGGCTACTACTGCACATCCAAATGGTGAAGTTTCTAGTTGAAAAAAGCAACTACGGTCATTGCTAAATCATCACATGGCATCAACACTATTAGTAATTTTCTGTCGTCAAATGCTCCTGCTTTCAGCATGCACCGTTAAAAGTGTATGACATGCAGCGTACTCGATTTTTCTATACCTTTCTGAAGGCACTTCGCACAAAGTCCTTGGCCGTTTTTTCTTTTTCTGTCATGAACATTACAGCTTTCTTTAGTTTTACTCGGTCTTTTTCGTCCATTACTTCAGGAGGCGGCGGTTGCTAATACGATACAAGGAGGGAAACATTGAAACATAAAACTGTACAATCACATACAAAGTTACATTAACGGGTGAACAGACAAACAGTTTAACTTAAGGAGCTGTAAAACATTACATTTACGGAAAATAACCTGACTGGCAATACATTTATAGGTTAGTGAAAAGATTGAGGCACAGAATGAAGAACTTAAATTTCAGAAGAATAAAAAATCAATGAAAATTAGCAATTACAACTTCATTGCTTTTTCATTGACAACCATTCTTCATTTAAAGGTCACATTTGTAGTATTGATTATGCCTGCAATTGTCATGTGACAAAGTTGTAAATCTGTCTCAATTGTCATAATCAATGGGTACTCTTTGTTGCTATTGGTACCTTTTTGAAAGCACTCTTAACATAGTCATCAGCACTTTTCGGTTTCTTCGTCATGAGAGAAAGTGTTTTTTGAAGAGCAGCATTTCCCTTAAAGTCCTCTGTTGGTGTCTGTGGAGTCTGCTTTAAAATCGTTAAAGACGAAAATATGAAATGAGCAATAACATCACTGCGATGCGTCTTTGAACACAAACTGTGATTAAACTAAATATATCTTTGTTAGAGAACCTGTGACCTATGGTGCAGTACCTTTCTAAAAGCACTCTTCACCAACTCGTCAGCATTTTTCGGCTGATTCGTCATGAGCACAAGCGTCTTTTGGAGAGCCGCGTTTCGTTTGATATCTTCTGTCGGTGTTTGTGGACTCTGCTTTAATCGAATTAACGACAGTTAGAAAAGGTTTGAATGAGTATGCAGATTATTTAAACATCCGTCAATACTGCAAGCAGTTATGTATACCACAATGCTTCAACTGTTTTGGTATTTCTTGAAGACGCATGCAAGTAACATGCAAGAAATATCCATGATACCTTTCTAAAAGCACTTTTTACATAGTCATCGGCATTTTTCGGTTGCTTTGTCATGAGCGCAAGCGTCTTTTGCAGGCTCGCATTTCCTTTAATATCCTCTGTTGGAGTCTGAGGTGTCTGCTTGAAGTTAAAACAGCAAGATTGGTCAATTACATGATGCCAATAACTATTTGCTAAACCTAAACATTTAAACGAAGCAATTTTATCTTTTGCCTGTTTTTGGTATATGTTGAACCAACATGCAAAGTGCATGCAACAATAATGATGGCTCGATACCTTTCTGAAAGCACTTTTAACATAGTCTTCAGCACTTTTAGGCTGCCTCGTCAAAAGCGAAAGCGACTTTTGAAGTGCAGCGTTTCCCTTGTAGTCTTCCGTTGGTGTCTGTGGGGTTTGCTTTAAAAGTGTAACAAACAACAACGAGAGAATGAGAAAGAATAGGAAAATAGGTTATTTAAGAAAAAGAGTCCATCATAGATTAAATTTTATCCAGGTAACAACAGTACAGGTTAGTTTGGGGTTTCTTTAGGTCTATATGGCATATTTGGATAAAATGTCGTCTCGCAATACCTTTCTGAACGCACTCCTAACGTAATCATCAGCAGACTTTGGTTGTTTCGTCATAAGTGAAAGCGTTTTCCCAAGGAGCTGATAAAGGATATAGATTCAGTAATTCATGTGGAAAAGAAAAGGTAGGAAACATGGTTAAGTGCAAGAACGTACAAAGAAGAGCATAGGAATATCCAATAGTTACCGGTGAGAAACATTGGCTTAACAATTCTATCATTGAATTTACGTGAAATATGAAACATATACAGATAGGATAAACACACGAGTAAAACATGTTGTACCAGAAAATAATATGGCAACAACACAAAAAATAACTAGAGGATCTTCTTACCTTAGTCTCTTCATCTTCATCTTCTTCGTCGTCTTCGTCCGGATGTTCTTCGATAATATTCGCCTTTTTACCTACGATGAGAAAAATTAAGCTCAAGACAACGTAAACACTCCAACAAATTAACTTTATTAACATTAACATAAACTATTTTGGCAAATGATATAATTTATGTGCATGCAGTGCAACAGCATCCCAGTCACACAACACAAGAATTCATTGGCTGGAAACAAATTATGTGTACTTCAAAACTTAATAAATTACCTTTATTGTCACCCTTGTTTGGCCCAGCCTTGTCTTTACCCTGTTGTTGTTTGTTGCCGCCCCTGCCCTTCTGTCCAGCTCTACCTCTGAAACCAGCTCGACCTTTTGCACCTTTCTTGTTACTAGTCCTGAATTAGAAGATCAGATAATTAACTATATTGCAGGTTTTATTGGACGAGGTGATTGCTCCAAACTTTGCGCAAAATCTCATAAAGATTGAAGAAAACATTTTAAAATAAATAAACAATAGAAAAGATGACACTGTAATATGTTGCTCTCCGAGAAAAACTTGTACATCTACTTTGTAAAGTGACGCTTTAAAAGATTTAATATCTTTACTTGGACGAGTTGCTTCCAGATGATGTGGATGAATCCAGTGACAACACGGACATCGGTCTTCCGGATAAGACAGACATTTTGTCTTGATTGTGAGCATTGTCCAGGTTTAACTGCGCTTTCTCCAGGAAACTCATCACTTCAGGCCAACTGACATCCCCCATGCCCTCATCATCACAGCGGTTCAACAAACCATTCAGAAGCGCACCATAAACTGGCACGTTTAGCTGTGAGCATACCGTCTCGATCTGTGTTAAAATAGAATCATCAAAATTTATCATAACTTGTCTATCTGATAACAAGAAATCAGAATACAGTAGTAGTGACTATGATTCCTGTAAGCGTACTTCAGATTTCTTTAGGAGTCCGGCTTTGTTTTTGTCTCTTGCTTGAAACGCGTTTCTCATGGGAGTCAGATCGTATTTGTTCCTCTTGCCACCTGCTTTGGTGAGAACCTTCTCCAGTCTGCGCACCAGGTCGGCATCCTTTTCTTCGTGCGACATCACTCGCTGATTCTCTACGTCATTTTTGGTGTTCTGCGCCATTACACTGTCGCGCCCTGAGAAAACACAAGGGATTTATTGCAATAAGGATTTTAAACAATTTGTTACATGAATGACTTGGCCAAAGATATCTTTGTGAACATGATTAACGCACAATAGTTCACCAGCGACAAGGGTGAATTTCTATGGTTCTAGTTTTGTTTACTGCGTAGGCTCCTTGAATATTCATGTTTCAATAAATTGAAAAAAAACCAAAACAATAATGAAACAATAGCCTCTCATGCAAATGTTCAGAATCCAGTGGTCAGTCATGTCAGAAATCAATCTTTGTGCCTATGATGCCCCAGGCCCGCGACAAATTCTCAAGTTCAGGATGTGAAATGGAAGTATGACATGGAGGTAGAGACAGTTACAAATTTCATGTACACAGAAAATTCTATTAACAATAGAAAGTTGTTACAATATTTATATGGACAACACTTAAGGTACCACATTTCGGTAACTGACAATATTACGGAGTACTCAACATTAATTCTTTTTTTAAAGTTAAATTACACAGAAGATTTTACATACATCGCGGTAACAGTTATGAAGGGATACATTCTATTTCTTTAACATCTTAAATTCTAATTACAAAGCAATACATTTACTATGGAACTATTTTACATGGCTGTCTATAGTATTACCTTACAAAGCAAAGTTTTACGGGGTTTATATTTATTAATGCGAATTATCTATTCCGTTATACTTTCGGCAAAAAAGCACTAAGAAAAAGCTGGAAGTTATAAGCTTACAAGTAGCCTGGATAACGCTCTCTCTTTCCATTAGATCTAGATTAATAACGCCTTTGGTCAGATTTAAGGTTACCCAGCCTACGAAATTGTTAGTCTGCGGTCAAGTCCACAGAATTGCACACTTACAACTATTGTAGGAATAGCTGTATGAAGAACACTGCAAGAAGCAAATACAAAATTCTACCTATGAAGTATTGCATTCAGCTTTTAAGAATTACTCTGTAAGCATGAAACTAAATCAATTCAAACTCTATCTATACAAGAAATCCATTTACAGACAATGTACTTATACATAAGTGGGCAGAAATCAAAAACAATTTTCAAACGTGTTTAAAGGTTGAGTAATGTTAAGTTGCAGGAAAGGCTGCTCATCATACGTGGTAAAGATGAAACTGGAAATTATCAAAGCAATGAAACCCTGACAGCTGAGGCAAAAAGGTATCAAGATATTAGTGAGCGAGTGCTAAATTTCAAGTACTTGATTTTTTTTTGCACTTTAACCTGTTTTGGCCTGTAAATCTACAAGTGACCGATACAGTCGATCAATATCTACACCAAGATTATCCTCAAAAGTTTCGGCCATTTTATAAATGAGTCGATTGGGAAGTTTAAGGTTGATGTCCTGTTAAAAATACAAAAGTAAAAAGGACACAATTATAAGACAACCTCGCATATTACTTCATCACAACATTCTCTTTTAATGGGCAAAATTGGCAGAGAAATACACTCCTCCCCGGATATATCGATATCGCTTATATCGATATCTCGCTTATATCGATATCTTTTTTCTGCACCAAAGTCATAGACCCTCATATTAATTGTTCTGCTTATATCGATATCCCG
>JBCAUI010342296.1:0-15045 GCA_038406195.1 Haplosyllis anthogorgicola | reverse complement strand
GTACTGCTGAACTACTCAGTTTTTACATATGCAATAAACGATTGAAAGTGTAAATCATTTGTTTCTCTCAATGCAAACCCTAACCCCACCGCGAGAAGAGCAAACCTCGACACTACTTATACAGGAAACTCAAAAATAGTGCTATTAGGTTCTGGAAGCCTAAAACCTATAAAATGGGTTTTTAATGTCTTTAAAATAAGACATTGATAAAATAAGATACATCGCCGCTGTGCTAGACGTTCCCCTACAATCACACTATGGAAGCTGGCGAAAAGTGCAAAAAGGCAAAAAGGCAAAAAGATTTCCAGGCGTTCCATATTTAATAACACTAGTTTTGAGACTTTACATTACACAGAAATCGTATCAATTGTGTACATAAGGGAGCTCCCATAGGATTCTGTTTTCAAGCTTTGATACGATTTGTGTGTGCTGATGGGCATAAAATTTTAGACCAAAGAAATTTCACGCTTTGCTTTTATGCGTCTCCATAAAATTGTTCAGCAGGGTACAAAGTACAGGGTACCATTTTAAAGTTAAAATTATGTGATGGTGTGCTGAACTGCAATGGTAAAGTTTAGGAATTTTCTGCCGTCTCACAATTGCAGCAGCACCTGACGGGAAAAAAAGTATAAGCTACACTTCGTGCCCTGCTGCTGTTTGCAAAATGATTGTAATGTGGTGTGGTACGGTAACGTTTATCATAATAGATCTATTATAAACTGATTCTTAAAGTACTATTGTTCGCTTTGTATTCCAAAGAGAGAAATATTACTTTGTTTTGTTAGCGATTCTTCTGCTCTTTTCTTTCTGTTAAAACCAAACAATTCTTTTAAAGCGTCTTGATAGTCCCTGTACTTCACGAGATAAATAAATGGATTAATAGTAGAATTAAGAAATACCATTAAAACTGTGAACTGGTAATACGTTCCATTCCAATCAACCTTGTAACCAAGATTATACATGAGATAGTTAACCTGATTGTTGGACCAACAGATGATGTAGCAGACACCAACAAGCAGGAACGTTTTCTGTTACTGTTCAAATCCGAATCAATTCTTCTGGATAAAATCCATACTATTTTTCCGTAACAGTACATCAGAATGAACAGTGGAATTATGAACAATATAAACACCACGAAGACTCCGTACGCACTGTTGACAAGCGAACTCGGCCAAAAAGCGTACACCAAACACTTGTCTTAAAAACCTGAAACACATAGATGCAATTCAATCAAAACGTTAAATATATATACTACATATCGCTTTATTACTACCGAACGCGTTTGCGGGAAGGTATTGTTTTCAGTCGTGTATGTGTGTCCGTCGTGTGTATTTGTCTGTCCGGCCAAGGTCAAGGTAAAAACTTAAGGCAAGGTCATTTGAAGGTCAAGGTCATTTAAGGGTAAAATTGTTGTTATTTTTATTATTATTTTAAATTTTAGATGTTTTAATGACTATTTGCAAAGCGGCCTGCTGGGTCTTTGATTAAAATGGTTATGGTTATCAGCTTTGTATATAGCACCTCTCCACAGATTTTGCATCACACCAGAAGTGCTTATTCCTTATCTACCTGAAAAAAAACATGGATGAAACAGTCTTCAAACGAAAATCACATACACATGCAGTTAGTTTTAAATGGGCTGTAAACTGTGACTTGGTACCATTTGTCAGCTGTCTGTAACGGGTGGACAAAGGACCAAGACCGATAATTCAACGGTTCTATCCTAACTCAGGAAATTCGAAGCAGTTTGGAAAACTTGAGGCCAATAAAACTGCATTAACTTGTAGAAAGTGCCAACTCCAATGAACACTGGAGCAAAACAATGACCTTTCAATCATTAAAGTTTGATACGTTGTGTGTGATTTTTTTGAAAATAAGTGAGGACAAATATTTAGAAAGAAAAGTAAAAGACAGAGACTTTAGTTAGTTTAACATTTTGATCAAAACTGGGTTGAACTTTTAATAGTTTTTTTTTCTTGAATTCTTCAAAAGGTAAATGAAAGGTATAAAGACAGATCATCTCACAACCTCATAAAAAGTTTTAAAGTTTAATTAGAATGTGCAAGATTTCTCACCTTTGTAGTTGGAATCATAAATGCTGCATTTAATGAAATTCCCAATATCCAAACAATTATAAAACTAATGTAGATCCATCTTGTCTTAAAATGCATTTTTTGCCAAATAATGTGAACCAGCTCCAGATACCTATCAATAAACCACTTATCATACACATTTTTTCCCTTTATTTGTGTCACTAATTTTAGTTTGTTTCTTACGTGCTTTTCAGTCTGACCAACTAGCCGTATACTTTCTTTCAATTTACTAACACAATTGAGAATTATCAATGAAATCAATTGCTGCAATGTTTTCTTTCGTCAAATATTTTCACTTATTTGCATATAAATTAGTAAATTTAACGTGTAAATTGACCCTGGTATGGTAAAATATATATGTTATAGGACGGTATTAAGTCAATATTGTTAATTGAAGTAATATTTTTGTTGTACAGGAAGTGTAACACAAATCAAGAAATTCCTATTAAAACTTAAGGTTACAGAACAAAAGAGGAAACAAAAGAATTCCACGCTGTGCTTTTGAATTTTGGCTCTAAACTTTTAATAGGAGTTTCTTGATTTGAAAAATATTCCATATCTCCAAACACAAGCCCATGGGATAATGTAAGGTTCGAACAATTTAAAATTGACTTTCCTACATGGAAGCCCTGGGCTTAGTTTCGGGATTTCCCGATGAACGCGTTAAGATTGTGCATCAGTCGGTTTCCCCAACGCTTGGATACCAACACGTAGCTTGGTAGTCAATTGTATCCAAAATACCTGCAAGCATATTCTCACAAGACAAGAAGAATCCCCACAGAAGGAATTTAGTGTTCCACAACATGCATTCCACCGAACCAAGAATTCCACTGTTTCGTATTGAATAAGTGTCTCTGATAGTTAAAGTTGTTAAAAGTAGTACAGATGATGCCGCAAAGTCTAGAAGGCTCTGACAAACACAAAAATTGGTTTTAATCCACGTACAAGTTTAATTGTTTCTTGTGATATTAAGGCTCTGATTTAGCAATATTTTTTTATTATATTTATTAGATAAAATTACTTTGAAACTATAATAATCAAAGGAGAAAATAATCTGGGTTTCCCTTATTGCCCCATGTATTATTTACCACCCGAGAGACCCTTAATCTTAGTTGACCGCATTTTTTTTTCAAAATTCATTTGCCTATAAATTTAGGAAAGAAGATAGACAATTTTGTACCATTGAATGTGAAATATATAGTATAAATGCCTGCAAAGAGGACTAAGTTTAGATCAATTACTAAAATTGGTAATTTTTAGTGACCAAATTTAGTTTGCTTACCAGTATAGGTATCAGTTCGCCTGCCTATCTAGGTGTTACAAATCACCGATATTGTACAAAATACCGGTATTCTCGATATTGCGATAACATTCGGACCGCGCTCCTTCAAAAACTAAATTTTGGGGTGTTCTCTATTGGCAAATTTGCCTGGTATTTTAGGCAGGAAAAATTTGTTTTGATGTATAACTGCCTAAAACGTCTTTTTGCAGATTCAAATCTCGCGTGTTGTCTTCCCACAAAATGTTGTAAGATAGAACTTTTCATAACACGTCTTTAAGTATCGTTCTACTTGGTAGAAACGTAAATACTCAATAGTCCACCTACCTGATTGATAATAAATATATTTGGAATCTTCTTCCGATATCTCCTGTGATTAAGAAAAACAATTGTCACTGTTAAATTTCCTATTACCCCTACCGACGCTATTACACTGTGAATTATCATCATGACATGCATGGTTGCCGATGAATCTTGTCCACTAGATGTCGTCACACTCAACGTAACGTCATTCTGGCACGTTGTGTTAACATTAGATTCAATCATTACAGATATCAGATGACTGTTAATAACTGGTAATAGTTTCAACTTTTAGAAGAACTGCATCTTTGTTGATTAATCATGAATCAGAAGTGCCTACTAGGAGGCAAATTGTCTAGCTTTTTACCAGGCATAAAGAATAAACCAATAAAGTCGAGAAAATTAAAACCTTACAAAAAGCATAGAGTGGCAGTCGTGCAATAGAAGCTGCAAAACTTTTAGAATATTTCTTTGTAATTTCGATCGACATATTCTTATACAGTTACCATAAATTGTTACCAATTTTCCTGTACCTGACTCCTCATTTTGGGAACAATAGATATTTTGTCAATTACATTATTTTTTCTAGCAAATTTTTTTATTTTTTGCAGTTTCCAATCCGTAATTTAATCGCAACAAAGTCATAAAGCGAATGAATACCCAGTGTAATTTACCTTTAAGTACAAATTTCAAGGGAAATTTTGGTCTGTTAACTATTCATGCCTTAGTTCATACTTGTCTTTATTTACTAAATAGCTTTTGTAGGATGTAAATTATTGTGGGATGTAAATTAAACTTGGAAATTATCAAATTAAACTCCATGTGGATTAGTTTTAACGTTCTCCCTTTATCCTGTCATTACTAAGAACCTATTCCAAGTTGATCCTTTTTATTCTCAATTCCCTTTTTAACTATTTTATACCATACTATGGTACACCGCACCACAAATCAGGCATGGGTTTCACTTCGTTACAGAACACCCAATTGATTTATTTTTTAAGGAGCGCGGTCTTAATGTTATCACAATATTGGGAATTACCATTAATACGCCTACATAGATTAAACTTGGCCTCTGTCTTAATAAGCGAACAGTAAATCAATGAACCAGTAAAAAACAGCCAAAATACATGGGTAGGTAAATTAAACAGTATGTATTATGCATTCGCAAACTTAACAACATTTATATGATAAAAATACAGACCGTAATTTTTGTGATAGACTTTTTTTCAGTTAATAATAAATAAATTGTATTTACATAACAGTCATTGAACACATTTTTGCAAACCATACAACATTCAATTTGCAGAACTTATGAATAGGCCTAAGTCACAACCTTGGTATCAGATCATTAAATAACTTTCAAAAGTGTCCCCAAACAATTGAATTTTAATTAAACTTCATGCTGTGCTATTGAAATTTATTGAAATAAAATTGATATAAATTTAATGATCTAGTTTTTACCCCTGGCCTTTATTTGTCCATGTGAGATCATCATTATTATGCTTCAACTTTATTGCAGCTATCAGTTAATAATGCAGAGTAAATATGCATTTTGACTGGTAATCTTTTAATTAAACTATGATCATTAGTATTACCTAAGTGTTCGAGACTTGAATGCGAGTCTGAGAAACAGTAACTGATCAAGGAACCTCACCCACCGTTCAAAGAAACCGGACAAAAATGGCCGCCGCTCCAGGTCACAAGGATCTGGCATCATCACACAGAGGATGAAATTCCTATCAGTTTTGAACAATAGAACATCAAAAGCACAGCATGGAATTCTTTCGTGTTCTTTCCTTTTGTTCTGTACCTTTCCAATATAACAGGAATTTCAGGAGCTGCTGCCCTCTCCAACTGACTTGTTGATTCTCTGCTGTAACATATTGCAACAGATCACTGTGTCTACACACTTGCATGGTCTGTTACTTGTTATATTTTACCTGGTATATATCGTTTGTACGTTTACATTTCTAACATTATGAAATAAATTTGATGACACAATAAAAAATAATGATACAATATTTAAATTTCTTAATTCAACAATGTAATGTGTTGGAATCTTTAAAATAGGAAGAGGACATTAGGGAACAAAGTGTGACATGTATTTATTGCTCGTCGGGTGATGCCACAATTGTGGGGAGGCAGAGAATTTTTGTATGCTTTATCATTGCAGTTCAGCACACCATCACATAATTTGAGACGTAAAATCTCGCTTTGTGTGTCATACTTTGTACCCTACTGGAATGCTAAACTAGAAAATATGTAAACAGGTATACCTTCTGCATGGATACAACTCCTTAAATTGATTTCACGAGAAAAATATGCTATTGTAAACTTATAAAGTAAAATGAAGAGCCATGAATTGACATTTTATCATTTGCATATGACATAAACCATGCAAATGGCAAGTGTTAGATCGCAGTTGTTGTTTCAGATGTATTGTTGCTGGTACTTGTATCAAAGTCTCCTGTATCAGTTTGCTTCTTACACCGAAAAAACAATTCTTTTAAAGCATTTTGGTAATCCCAAAACTTTACAAGATATATAAATGGATTTATGGTGCAATTAACAAATATCATTAAAACATTAAATTTATAATAAGTACCATTCATGTTTAGACTATAACCAAGATTATACATAAGATAGTAAATCTGATCACTGGACCAACATATGACAAAGAATAAAGCAACAAAAAGGAAAGTTTCAATTGTGTTGGTTCATTTCTTTGCACATTTGAATCAATTCATCTTGTTAGAGCCCATAAAATTCTACCATAGTAATACAGTAGAATAACTAATGGTAGTATAAATTGAACAAAAGTAATGACAACTCCAAAAACATTGTTGAAAAGCTCACTCGGCCAAAAATACCAAATGTGGCATTTCCCAGAAACTACGTAAAATTTATGGTAAAAATTTTGTTAGTTAAATGTACAGTTAAACATCAATCGGGTACAAACTGTAGCTCTAAATTTTGTTATAAGGTGCTGAACTGCAACACAAGCACTGGACATTTCGGCCGCCATTTAATCTTGACAGCACTGCAATGAATTAAATATTCTCAATAATTTATGCGTAGCCGAAGATACATAGCATTTCTATCAAAAGTTTCAGCCTAGACAGAAGGCTACACATTGGCGTCTTTTGCCCTAAAACAGGTCTAGGAGGTGTTGCCACCTTCAAGCAGATAAACAGGCTTGGCTATTACACGAGGCAAAATACTATCCATAAACCTAGATCTATAACAAAAATCTGTAGAGCATCGCCAAATGATGAGATTTATATTAAACGGGACGTCCCTACATAACACAGTACAAAACAGGAATGTTTTTGTTTAAGCCTCTTTAATTTGGAAACAATAGAAATTCTTGCTGTGTTGTTCTTTGAGTGAATGTCACCGTGAAATTCTAAATAATATGTATTTCCTGAGCTTATGTGTTGTAAGGGGGCTGGGAGGTTAGACATCTTTTGTGAATAACATGGTCTGAAAAGATGAGAAATGTAAAAACTAATAATTGAAAATCCAAATAGATATTTTGCAAACAAACCTCTATTTCCAAAAGCTTATTCTACAGCATTTTTGTTTGGCTAATTATTAGTCTAATTTGTGGATTGGCATCATTTACTAATACAAAACACTTCCATACTACCAAAAATAACACTAATGTACATCCATTTTGTCTTAAAATGCGTTGCATACGCAACTGTGACTGTGAACCAGTATCTGTAGAAAGACAAAACTTTGTTGTCCTAGAAACGGTGGGCTCCTAATTGTTTGTTATCAGCTTCTGAAATTCCTATCAGTTTTGGAACAATAGAAATTCAAAAGCACTGCGTGCAATTCTTTTATTCTCTCCTTTGTTCTGTATGTTTTCAAAAGGAATTTCACGAACTGTTAAAATTTTATAACTAAAGTTGTGTGATGACATGCTTAACTGTAGTACAACAGTTAGGCTTTTCCGCTCCGACAAAGTTGTGGCAGCACATGACGGGCAATACAGTCTATTTCGTTCTCCACTGAAATGCATTCAAATTTTATCCACAAATACTTGAAAATAAAATAATGTGCCAATCCTAAATCCATGCTTACATCAGTCCACACGTCATTGTTTATAGTATGTTTCCGTATGTCTCATGTCGCTTTTTGCCAGATTTGTCAGATCTGACAGATTTGGTAGGTCCCGTTATTTTGCTAATTTTAGTACAAAATTAAAAATATACAACAAATATTGCTTATTATAAATAGTTGTTAAGATATGTAATTTAACTGTAATTAGAAACAACGCAGGGCCTTCATTATATCAATTACAAAATCTATCAAATCTGTCAGATCTGAAAAAAAAAACCCAATTTGGAAAAACCTCGAACACCCCGGAAAAATATTCCTCTTTGGTTGTTTTGTATTCGTGATGGCTTGCTGTACTGCAAAAAAATCATTCAATCAAATCAAATAAATGCGGCAGTGGTAACAATGTGTTATTGCATTATCTTGTTTTTGTTGTTATTTCAACCTTATGTTTTAGATTTGCAACTAAACTAATTTCGTAATTTTAGCAATTCATAATTCAATCGCGGCAAAGTCATACATTGAATGACTAGGCAGTATACAAGTGAATTTAGTGATAACTCATTAGATTGTCAGCATATAAATGATAAAACATAGACCCATCCGTACAATCCCCAACTTGTACTCTTCTAAAAATACATTAAAGATACATGTATCAGATCAAAATGTACATGGACAATCTCAATTTACTCAGACGAATTTCCAATCTCACCACGCCAAAATTAGTTTGAAAACGGTAGGAAAGCAGAAGAAAAATCAATATGACCCTTTCTTTTTGAAAGGGAAAGTCCAGCCTCGTCAGCATTACTCGTTCATCTTATTTTAGAACCATGAGTCATTAAGGGTTCAAATAAGCAGGTAACAGGAGACAAAAACTATTTGCCTTGTATTTCTGAAGAGATATATTCGTAGCATGCACATGCTTTAATGTCTAATTTGTATCCTATTGGTGAAGCTAAAGAGATAAGAATTTTTTTATACAAGTTTGCAACAATAAAATGCATTTTGACGAGCAAACAAAAGAATTTACAAGTTTTGATTTTTTTTCTTGGTCTGTCTTGGCGAAAACTGATCAGATTGTTTTGTTGCAACTTCTAAAAGTGAATTAAAATATCGTTGCAAGACAGGCTGCTTACTGGTGGAGACAGCTAAAATGGAAAGTTTTTCCCTCTGGAACATGGCATTGTCTGGACACGACTTTATCAGGCTGATCAAACTTCCCGATTGCTCTCTAAACGGTGAACATGGGTACTATTCCGGTTCTGCACCAATATTTATGGCTTTATTTTCAGATACAGCGGAAAATTGGTTCTTTTGGTCTGTAAAACCCAATGGAGACATAATGTTCAATCCTCGGGGTTATTTGCAAATCAGTTATTCTGTACACATGAAATTGAGTTTCGTTATCTTCATTCAGCGGTGAAATAATGTTCTTTTTAAGTGAGGGAAATTTGTAGTCGATGGTTGTTGTTTACTTTTGTCTACATGAGTATTCATCCGAACCATTCATTTTTACCGCCTGCGTATGCAGGAAGATAATGTGTTCAGTAGTGTTTAACCGTGTGTGTGCCAGTCTGTCTGTCTGTGTTGACCTAGAAACTTAATTTCTTGGTATAAATAACTTCAATTTCGAGTTCCAAAGTCAGGTAAAGTTCAAGATCGTAGCAATGAAAATCGTCCAATTTAGACGGTTATCAGTAAATGTGACATGTTGTGATATTTGTGGGCAATTTTCGCTGTCAAGTCAAAATTGTGTTTTGATGCTTCTGGTGTTTTAATGAATAAATTTGCGAAGCGGACGGCGGGCCGTCGGCTAAAAGACATTCTAGTCTTTTATGTGTCAACACGAACGAGCAAATATCTTTCTGATTTTTAAATTAAACGCCTAATCTAAAGTTTTAGAGTCAGCTTACTCCAGGTTTATTTTTGATATAATTTTATCATTTATTTATTTAGTCGTTTTATTTTTGTTCATCTTTACATAAATTTGTGTATGATTTCACAATACATTTAAGACAGATTTAATTGTTTCATGCAATACTACTTGTAATAAAGTTCACTCTTTGCAAGCGCCTGAACCAGGAGACGTTTTTGCTAGTGGGTGGCATTCTGTTTATTTGTTTTAATAATTACTCTTACGTGATTACCAACCATTACGGATAATTAAGCAGAAAATCCCGATAGAAACCAGAGTGACAGCTTATTGACTAACATTACAACATTACGCATATGACTCGCTGAGTCATTAGTTAGAAACCATGCACTGTTTTATCAGTGGGTGTACTAAGTGCAATGCAACAAATTGGGCTAATAAACACAGACCTCTTCAATTTCCCCCTAAATCTCGCAGATAATTTGGATAAGCCGCTGGGTTCAATAATAGGGTAACTAACAAGTTGCATCCAGAGCCGTCTGTATCAGTTCAGGATTGTCCTCACATTCAGGTGAGTACTCATTTGTCAATAGAATATATATCACACGGATAAGGATTACTATTGGATTACTTTTGATCTGAGAGCAGGTGCAGTTTTGAGACCCATAAATTTTCCATGATCAGATCCACATGGATCGAATCGCAGTAAATCCTGTAATGCTCGACATACACGGAATTATTAGCATGATATACAGTCTACCTCTATTGCATATTAATTTTTTGGTGCAAAGGCCTTTACAATAGGGCTTTTGACGGGGTGCGGGGCGGGGATTAAGGTGTCCACGGGGCTGATTTTCAGGTCCCCGTTCCCCGTCCTATATATTTGTTGGCTTAAGAAATGTATCCCTTCAATATAAAACATTATTATTTTCAATCAAATCATCAAATCTTTAGTAGATTACGAGTTTTACTGCACCACTATGCAATAACTTTCCTTCACTTGAATTAAAAAAGAGCATACACATGACCATAAATGAGTGTAATGAGTACAAGACAGACATTTTGCTTGTTTTTGGTTGGTTTTGATGTTCTATCTGTCCAATATCAATTGACAACTTTTGTTAAGAGTGACCCATGACGGGGAACGGTGGACGGGGCGGGGAATGGAAGGTGGGGAGCGGGGAGTAAAATTTGTCCCCCGTGTAAAGCTTACTTTACAATTCAAATATATTCTTTAAACTCAGGATGACCAACAACTGCCTTTTTTGGATTGTCATCCATAAGCTTAACGAATTAACGAAGTTCAAGCTGAATTGAAGGATTGAGAGAAAAGTTTTGTTTAATTCCTCATCACTTTAATTAGCCAATTGTGAACAAATTGTGAATGTTTTGTGGCGAATGAAGCATCATTATTTAAAAGATTTAACTGTTCATATTTTATCAGTACTTAAAAGTTATAAAATCCTTTTGAAATACTATCGAGTGATAACTTTAAGTGTTTGTGAACACCAAACGCGTACGTTTCAAAAGATTTACACAAAATGTCTTACTTTACACTTTCGTTGCACAAAAAATAAAAATAAAAGATGTGCATTTTCGCCAGGGTACTCCAGGAGTTTTGCCAGAGAAAGTGAGTACCGTTCGATAAACAATAAGTGTTCAGGAGTTGCAAATACTCAGTCCTCTGATGCTAGTGAGTTTGCCTTTCGTTTAATGTAGAAATGCTGGGTATCATAGGATGAAATGCTTCTTTACTTTGAGAACAATAGATAATTTTGTTCAGAAGGAAAAAGACATAGAGTTCTATTGCCGAAAAATGAAATTTCATCGGAAGCAAATGTAAGAATTATTGAGTAAATTGAGAAATTCCTATCAAAAGTTGAGGGTACAGAACAAAATAGGAAACTAAAGAATTCCATGCTGTGCTTTTGAATTTTGGCTCTAAACTTTTAATAGGAATTTCTTGATTTGGACTTAAAATAACAAAAACTAATACGCCGTGTTGCAAGCACTAGATCTAACACGAGAACGGCGTTATATTCATTCAGTGTGTGTGTGTGTGTGTGTGTGTGTGTGTGTGTGTGTGTGTGTGTGTGTGTGTGCGTGTGTGTGTGCGTGTGTGTGTGTGCGGCGTGTGTGTGTATGTTTCTGTGGGGCTACAAATTTTAATGGTTTAGCTAACACAATAATTGCCAGCAAACATCTTTATCAAATCTGGGTCAGGTCAAGGTCATTTTAAGGTTAGTTTAATTTATACTTCTAATAAAAAACACACGTCGGCTAAGCTACTAGCACTTTTTGTTTGTTCATCTAATAACCTTGCTAGACTATCCGTCGCAAATGGTGTACGTTTATCAGCCAAATTGGGACATTTTGATAATTGTTGCTTGTTTACTGTGCATAAGCATGAGGAATAAGAAATGGAGGGACCGTAATTCCTTTCTTAAGGATAATAACAGAAAAAACAAATGGAATGAAATTAAAATAACGAATATTTTGACGTAAAAAGGGAAAAAATAAAGCCACAAAATTCTGCAGGGATAGAAAGGGGAAGCCAAAATCAGTAAGGACATGGCCATACACGATAGAACAGTACTTGAATTCTTTGTGTCAATATCATGACTTGGCAACAACAGAATTAATGCTTTGTCACATAAAGCACATTTTGCAAGGTTGACTTCAATATGTTTTTGTCATAGTTTCATACTTCTCGACAAATTACATAATGCTTTATGACAGAAAATCGTTGGAAGGTCAGCCAGGCAAGTAATTTGTCATTTTGCGCTATTATTCCATAATGGTGCGTACATGATTAATGTGGATGAGGGCTTAAACTGGAAAACCGACAAAAATATACAAGGTGAATGAAGCATAAAATCTGCGCCATATAAAACGTGGTTTATACCCAGCAGGGCACAGTGCACATTTAAATTGTATCCTTGTGTGTGAAATGCCAAGCATGTTTATTCAATGTTATCATGGATTGGTGTTGACTATAGGTAACTTGCTTGAAAGAAATGTTTTGTACATATGCAGCAGGATTATGTCTGGATTTTGCTATGTTTTGTTTTGTTGCAAAAACTCAAGCATTTCTCACGGTTGTTTTGCTGCATGGTTGGAAGCTATTAGGAACACTCGAAACAAAACTAAAATTTGGTTCCGGAAAAAGAAAATAATAGATCTAAGCATAAAGCTCACGTCATTTTCATATTCTATTTTTAGGTGTATGGTAACATATTTGCGGTCCAAAGAAATACTGTGTGTAACGTAATCATAACAGTCAACTTTGCGACGAAAATAATCATGGTTTTTTCCGTTTTAACCAAGATTAAGGAAAACTTCAGATAATTAAATTTCAACCAAATTAGTGCACAGCGCCCTGAGAAGGGATCACGAGTATTTTTAAAGCATGTTTCCTTGACTATTTGTTCGTAATATCGTAACATACCATTGGTTGCTTCTGTAACTTTCTTCGAGGGAGAAATGGGAAGTTTAAATAGTCAATTACCGATAAGCTTGGTTTTGTAGTTTCATAACTCTATTTTAATAATTGTTATGCAAACATTTACTAATTACAAACTCAAACCGTGACAGGTCTAATTAGTCTACATTTTTAAAAGCTGTGACTCAACACTTACGGCGCATCAAATTATTACAAGCAACGTGTGAAGTCTAAGAAATGGTCTTTTAGCTATGCAATCTTTAGTTGCTTCTATTTTAATCCAGCAGAAGTTTTTCCTTCATGAGCCTTGCATTGTTATCTTCCCTTGCGATTTGCTTAGAGATACTTGATAAGATCATCAAAGGGCACTGTATGGCTTTAAGAAAGAAATACGTTATCTGATACGCTTATATACCCACTCCTGTAGCATATCTCTCTTATATAAT
Organism: Haplosyllis anthogorgicola; assembly: GCA_038406195.1. Classification (NCBI taxonomy): domain Eukaryota; kingdom Metazoa; phylum Annelida; class Polychaeta; order Phyllodocida; family Syllidae; genus Haplosyllis; species Haplosyllis anthogorgicola. The sequence continues at coordinate 1,547 of JBCAUI010342296.1, read as the reverse complement.
TATTTCTTGCTAAATATCAAGTCTCTTCTCTCCTCTTGTAAAATGGGATAAAAATATGACATATATAACTACAGAGTTCCCAGATCAAATAGTATTTCAAGACTCAACACTTCCACCAAAATTTTGCTGTATAAGTTTGACACAACTGAAATTCATTAGGTCGTGTGCTGTTGAAGAAAATACATGTAATTATGCCCACTGCAGCCATTTCCATATTCATTTGTAAATAAATAATGCAATGGACCTCCAGATAAAGGCGTTTATGAGATATAAATGCGAAAATAAATAAATTACCGGACACTGTTATGAAGAAGCGTAATTTCCTTCTCGTATTTTCATGTAAAATTAATGGAGTCATATTCCTCAATGGAAATTGTAAGTGTTAGGTAATGAGAAAGCATTTTTGGGTGAAATATGAGAAATACTCACCTCTCGGTACTACCAAACGACGTGGGTGGTTTGATGATAACGGCAAAGATCAAAGACCACAATAAATCCACAGCAAACGTCCTGTACATCCTGTATAAGGCATCCATGTTGTGTAATTCAATGTCCCCTTCAATAGTTATTGAATATTATCCAGATTGGCTTGAAGCAGCTTTTAGTTTGCCTTTTACTGTGTCTGTCTGTGAGGTCCCTCTGAAGTTTTGGTTGTGATTCCACCAAGGCTCAGTGTTTATTTATAAGCAGCTTCGTTTGCAGCTGCAACCCACCAAGCACTGCTGTCAGCTATGTCCACTTCTATTGTAGTCGTTGATCTGTGTGCGGAAAAAAACACAGAATAAAGTTATATGGGTTGCAATCTAGGTTCTGTACTAATTATTTCGAACAATAGAATTTTGGTTCTGTACTATTTTGTAAACAGTAGAATGTTATAATATGTCTTTCATTCGGACAACTACACAACGTTAATATTTACTGTTCCCAAAATGAAGAATCTTTAAGGAAAAGTGTCACCACTTCAGGGTTATTAAATTAAAGGTTAATTAAACAAACTACCGATTGTATACAGTACACTATTCTTAACGCGACCTTATTGACAGTTTGCGTGCGCTGCGCTTTTTCCACCAGACACTGGGAAATCGCCCAACCTTTGCAGAAAAAAATTGCCTCACATAACCGACTTACAGTCAGTACCAATTACAGCTGACAGAAAATAAGAAACAAAGAACTCATTTATGTTGGGTGTTACATATTTGTCAACACTGTGAGCACAAAGGAACTTAAATATCCGATAAAAGTGATAATATTGCAAATTAACGGGGTTTTTTTGTAGAGCATAGTCTCACATGCAAAACTACACTTAAGCTGTTTTTTTATGCTTTGCAGATAACGTTTATCTGCCAATAATGTAACTAGCATTACAAGCTGTGCAACAGTGCAAGAACCAAGTGCTTACATACATACATACATACATACATACATACATACATACATACATACATACATACATACATACATACATACATATGAGATAAGCAGTTCTTCTTTGTATATCGCGGGGACTGCTCGTGTGGTGAGTTGCAAACTCTGTCCGTGCCGGGGCG
>JBCAUI010342185.1:0-15048 GCA_038406195.1 Haplosyllis anthogorgicola | reverse complement strand
AACAATGGTTAGCTTTGTTTGACATCAATAGGAAGGAAGACTGGGGTAGAAGCTGTAATAGAATCCTGAAGCCAATTAAGATTACACAAGCCATCACAACATTCCATCCCTGTTTTGATTGATTGATTTATTTAAACATTTTGTACCAATATACATGTAATAACAGCGAATGCAGTGTCTCTTTCTACTCTTATTCTACCATTGGCACATAAACATGTATATAGAGAAACCCTAGGGTTGTCCCACAAATGGTTCTATATGCAAATAATCCCTTAACTTAAGTTTTAATTTCATAACTACTACATACATAAAAATTTAGTAATAACTCAAAAATAGAACAAAACTATGTTAGTGCAGGCAAATAGCATATAACTGTACAATGTGTTTACTCAAAATTCTCCATTACACATAGTGACCACTGTGTTTACATATAGTTTTATAGCTTCCTTGTTGACTAACTGAAATACATGTTTTGCATATAGCATATGTCAAATAACTAATCTTCTTCTTCATTATGTAGGAATAAATGTTCGATATAAATTTTTCCCATATTTTTCCTGTTTGATACTTTACAATATACGCATAAACTAGGACTCAATGATCTTTACCAAGTACCATGGTATCTAAACTATACTTACACTTGTGCTCAGTTAACTAACATTATTATGATGATTTGGGACTCCTAATCATCCCCTCTAATTTAATAACTAATATGTAAGCTTAAATACAAAATTTTACATAAAGACCGAAGATTTCCAGTCAGAGATAATAACTAACACCAACTACACATGGGACACCCAATCGTCCCATCTATTATACGTTTCTTTCACGATTTATATTTATGCTTATGCCTTATCTATACAGAATTCCAGATAGAGATCTAGCAACGATTATACTTGGGACCCATAATCATCCCATCCATATTGTAATCTATGACACACTTCTTAAGCAATTTATATTTATGCTTATCTACACAGAATTCCAGTTGAAGATCTAGTAACGATTATATTTGGGCATCCCATTTGTGTTATAAACTGGCACATTAATTGTATGATTCGATCGATAATCCTAAACATCCTGTCTCACCCATCACCTTGACATGTAATCTTCACCCATCCTATTTATCATAGTTATACATATCATACTCAAGGTTCACCTTTATATAGATTCAATGGTGGATACAAGAGGATTTTTTGTAATTTAATATCTAACATCTGTACGACACTGGTTAAAATAGATTTTACAACTAAGTACATTACCTAAGAATTATCTTGTTAGCTACGGAACCCATTCTCCACAGTAGCTTCCAAATGGGATGTGCACCTAATATTTACATTAGGTAAATATCACTACACCCATGTTAATTCAATATAACTAATAATTTTAATCTAATATGACATGTGTGTGTGTTTACATACAATAATTTGTATTATCATTTGTCATGCATAATTATTTCTAAATTGCTACATGTCCCATTGACATCATCTCTGTTGGAAGTCTACAGTTTTCACTCAGTTTTCTATTTTTAATCTTGTTCCAAAATAAGGAAATACACAATCTTTTCCCGCATATCATGAAAATCACAACTGAAAAAAAAAAAAAAAAAATTCTTTCTTTTTTTCACAGTGTTTACATTCAACATTAACTGTCTATAGCTATTGATGTGACTAGTCGATATGTTAGTAGCCTTGATAAAATGTTGTCCTAATAGATACATAGTTCCCAGTCATCTGTTGTCAGATATATTATGTTTTATAATGTAATATCACTTGGTTCCAATCTTTGTTTTCACCACCATATTATTAATGTGTTTACACAAAATCTCGACTTTGAGATCCACCCAGAGGTTACTAGCACTTGGATGGTCTTCACACAAAAATTTACACACACCCTTTCTTCTTGTGCCTTTTCAATTGTTCAGGATGGATGAACTTGACTCCACATATGCTACATGAGTATCTTGGTGGTAGATGTTGCCTTTGGTGAATTCTATATAAATGCAAATCAGTGGTAGTGTATTCACAATGGTTACATGGATGCTGGATTTCTTTGTGCACTGTTACATGTCATGAGAGGCAACTCCTTCATTTGTATCCCTTTTTATATCATGGATGTATACAGAAAAATTTTGCATGTCGCTGGTGAATCACTGCATGAGATATTAGCAAACTTTTAAAGTGAAAAGTTTTTCCACATTGGGAACATTGGTACTTTACTGATTGGTGTGTATATAGGTGACGACGATGACTACTGGGCATGTTGAACATTTTTCGACAGTGTCGGCAGGCAAGTTTGACCTTATGTATTTTTAAGTAATGAGCATTCAGGGCCTTTCTGCTGCTACATTTCCACTTACATACAGTGCACAGAATGTAACATTTTGAGCGGCGCTTTGGCAAGCTTATAGTTTTTATGCTTACCTTAGTTTTAATTTGTTTAGCCTTTTTCTTTTGATGATCGGTAGGAATTTTTGTGTTTGATACTGTCGACTGCGCTTTTGACTTACTCCTGGTTGAGTAGGGATGTGAGTGAACATCTAGAGGTAATCTACGTACAGCATGCGGGTCACTTTTAAGGCTGTCAGCACACAGTTTATCTCGACTTGTCAGGTTCTTTACTCCTTTATAACCGGTTTTCCGCTTCATACCCACTGAAGTTTTCATGTCATCCAGTTCTTGTGGATCATTGAAGATCTTAGTTGAAATTGTATCTATAATTATAGTAGCATCACTATCATGTTCAGTTTCACTATCTACAAATTCTAAATCATCTATTAATTTGGACTCATCACTGTTAACATTTTGTTTTCCTTTGCATGCTTTACTTCTGGTGTAGTAAGAATGATCAGGTATAACCTTTCCTGAGGGGACACCCAAAATTGTAGGTAACATCGTATCTTTCTTATCGCTTTTTTGTGCATCGATCACACATCCAGATACTTGTTGTACAGCTTTAGGAATAACTATATTGAATTTGGTACCTTCCTTAAGTAGATTCATGCGAGGTCTTAATTCTACATAAAATGAGTTACCCAGATATGCAAGGTGAATGTAACAGTAGCACAAAATCATGATGATTTTTGGTTAAGTCTATATCCATTGTTGATCATATTCCATCTACATAGTCTACTGAACAGTGTATTCCAATGTATTTACTCATTCCTAAAATAGCCAGTTCATCACCTCTAACTGTTGCTTCTGCCATGCATGTTAGCCATTCATAAATCGTCAAGCCCTTTCTCTTTACAAAATTCTCACCAACTCTTCCATAATATGCACTATCACGCTCCATATAGATCATTAGTGCCCAACGTAAGTCAACACCCGACATGTTTGCTCGTACCCCAGATATATTGAACAAGGTGTGGTTGATTTCCATGTTTGTACGATAATGAGATTCTAATGTTATAGCATGATATCTGTAACATGGCAGCTTGCTTAACATATTCTGACCAATTTTACCTTTTTTCTGGTATCTTTCTCAAACTTCTAGTGTACTCAACATCCTGGCATATTTCTACTTTCAATTCTTTAGCACGGGCTATAGCCCATTTATTATATTTGTCATATGCCATTTTGCTTTCCAGCATAACCACCAACAGTACTGTATGGAAACACATGATTAGGCAAAAGTAGGTCAGTTTGTCTTAGTCTTTTGAGCAATCACTCATAACCATTTGTGATAACATTTGACATAGACTTGTGTGCTTATATTTATGTATAACAATTATTATTGTAATTACATGCTGCATCATCGATTTAAATAATAACAATAATAGTTGTGTTTCCAGATAATTCTACACTCTGAGTACATGTTATACAGTTCTACATTATTGTTCACTAATAGTTGTGTTTACAGATAATTCTACACTCTGAGTACACATTATACAGTTTTACATTATTGTTCACGTATTCAATACATGTTTATTCTAATGACCTTCTTTTCACCTTATTTACATATGCATCATCAATTTACATACTGTCAATGGTACTAATGTTTACAGATAATTCTAGATGATTCTAGGTGGTTCACTTATTTAGTATAGTTTCTTCTAATAACCATTTTTTAACTTTATTTATAAATAGTCTTTCCCTTTTAACTCGTTTTATTTTGAGAGGCAATGTAGAATATTGTGATAAGCTTTCACACATGAAGCTTTTGTGAAATCTTTGTCCTTGATGGGGGAGAATATTTGGTAGTGATTTATTCCATGTAGGGTACCAATGTGTTTTTTTTCCTAAGTTTTTGTTACCAATGCTATGAAATTGTTTTCTTATTGGACTCGGTAACAAATTGTAATTCAATCCATAGGCAAATTTTAACAGGTTCAATTTTACTATTTTTGGAAATTCTAGAATTTCATATTTAATAAATAGTGGCTTTGTATGTGAGTTGATTGGTGAGCCATCTATGTTATGTACACATTGTTTTTGCACTTTCAAAAGCTTTTTTTTTTCCGATTCACTCAACATACTACCCCATATTACAGAGGCATAGTTGAGAGGACTATAAACATGAGCATAATAAATCAGTTTTTTTGTATGTACATCTAATAAATTCCTAGTAAGTTGCAGCATTCTTTTATTCAAGTTAACCTTATTGTATACACTGTTAAACTGTTTATTCCACCTTAATTCTTGGTAAATTACCACACCGAGAAATTTTGTCTCTAGAACATATGGTATTTTAAACTCTCCCAGATAAATATCAAAAAAGTTCAAATCTTTGCTAAAGGACATTGCTATAGTTTTATTTAAATTCAATGATAATTTATTTGCCCTAAACCAATCTGACAAAATGGCCAAGTCATGTGTAAGACAGTGAATAAGGTAGTTCTTATTTCGGTGCGAGAAGTAGATGGTGGTATCATCTGCAAAAAGAATACACTTACAGTGCTCTAACACAAGAAATATATCATTACAAAATATGATAAACAGCAAAGGACCAAGATTTGATCCTTGGGGAGTACCATAATTAACATCAAATTCTTCAGAATAAACTAATTCGTTACTCGCAAGGGTGTTACATTTAACCCTTAATTTTCTATTCATCAGGTAATCCTGGAACCATTTATTTGCTATTCCTCTTATTCCATAAGTTCCTAATTTTTCTAATAATATATCATGTTCCAGAGTGTCAAACGCTTTTGATAAATCAAGGAAAACTGCTATTGAGTGATGGCCTATCTCTTGCTCTTTAAGAATCTCACAAGTGAGTTCTGCTATAGCGTCTTGACATGATCGTGCACTTTGAAAACTGTATTGGCTCTGGTATAGTAGTGAGTGTGTTTCCATAAAGTTATAAGTTCTTCTATATACTATTTTTTCCAAAAGTTTTGACATCGTGACTAATAACGAAATTGGTCTATAATTGTTGAGTAGATTAGGCTCCTTACTCTTAAATAATGGAACCACATCCACACATTTCATTTGCACTGGAACTTTACCTGTCTCAAGTGACCTGTTAAAAATATGAACAAGCGGAACAAGGATTTTTGGTCCAATAGCTTTTAATAGTATATTACTTATATTATCATGACCTGAGCTACTCTTATTTGGAAGTTCCATTAGGAATTTATTAAGTTCCAATGGGTCAGTTGGTGCCAGATACAGGGACTCGCTATTGCACTCTATCCGATTCAAGTATTCTTTAATATTAATTTTTGACGCTTTAATTTTATTCGATAGTTTCTCACCAATGGTGGAAAAGTACTCCCCAAATTTATTTGCTATTATACTAGGTGTGTGGTGGTTGATACTGTCCACACTAATACAATCAATAGTACTGGTTTTATCATGTATTTTACCAAGCATTCCATTTATAGTTTCCCATAACTTCTTTGTGTTATTACGATATTCATGACATTTAGTTTTGTAATATAGGTTTTTTGCATGTCTAATCACTCTATTGTATGTATTTCTATACAACTTGTATTTTTTTTATCGTCTTCAGTACTCATGCTTGATATGCTCTTACTATATAATTTTATTTTAATTGCTGCAGACTTTCTTATTGAGGCTATCATCCAAGGTTCTATTGCTCTATTCCGAGCTGAAATCCTCACTTCCTTTATAGGACTAACTTTGTCGAGACTGTTATTTATTTCCTGGAGTAAATGGTCGTATGCTTTACTAGGGTCTTCTTCATCTAATATTCTGTGTTGCCAGTTAATTCCATTAAGTTTACCAACCACTTTTTAATTTTTTTTTTCTGTTAGTCTTCATGTTTTAAAAATAAGAGGTTCTTGTTCTTTATTAGTTTTCCCCTTTATTAATACCATTGTTGGAAGGTGATCCGAAATATCACTAAGAACTATACTAGATTCAAAATTTTGCTGAAGTTCTTCACTTATATAGATGTTATCAATTAATGTAGCACTTTTCTTTGTTATTCTAGTCAGCCGGGTTATAGTTGGCAACATAGAGTGATCCATAATACTATCAATAAAGCATTGTGTATTGTTATGAATGTGACTTTTTAACAAGTCCAGATTTTGATCAATGCCAAATATAACATCCTTTTTATTTTCTTCCTTAGATGTTTTTAATAAACATTTTATTTCCCTTAGGAAAGTTTTCGGATCATTATTTGGAGGTCTATATAGTGATCCAAGGATGATTGCCTTCACTTTATTCGTATGTTTTCCGGTAATCTCAATAAACAGTGATTCATAGCTAGTTTCATTAGTCAAATCTCTGCAAATTTTATATTTTATTTCTTTTCTTAATAAAATGGCTACTCCTCCACCTTTTTTATCTTGTCTATTATTTGTTATTAGATTATAACCCGGAAAATGGAGAATACGCTCCTTTTCTTTATTTAAAAATGTTTCACATAGTAATAGTGCATCTATCTGACTTGCATTCTCTCTAGCACTATTAAGCAGTTCTAATACATCATGCCATTTGGACATTAACCCACATACATTTAATTGCACTACCAAAAAATTGTTTATATTTTGTTTTAGTTTGGATAATTCTGTTATGTCCCTTTTATCACATTTATCATTCCAAAGTAACTCCCGGTTTGGATGAAAATCTAGTGGCCTATTCAAATTATCGAAAAGTTGTGGTTTGTGACTATCTTTACTAAAACACAACTTTATTTAGTGGTATAGTATGGTATATTTGCCTGCATTACCATGCATTCATAATAACACAACAAACATCTAGTTAGAAACAACATTACACAATTGTTACAGATTATATACAAAACAATACTCACAATTTGCATTGTAAGAGATGGGTTGGTGCTAACTCCAATTTTCATGGTATAGGACAGGTAGACGCCAATGTTGAAATTTAAAGCTTTGTCTGGGACGAACAATAATTGAATGATAATGAACAATCCCTATTCAATACAGTTACCGTATGTAGTCTACACATAATCCTTTTACTTATGTTAGTATACAAACATTTGTGTACATGTAGTCACTCATTTGGCATGTGTTTCCATTCTTCTGTGTCACCATTTAATCATTCTAACTGTACTAGGCTGCCCCATATTTTGACACATCGTCTATTATCATAGTTGATTGTGTTTACATAAAGTTTGTGTATCCTCATTTGTCACAGTTGATTGTGTTTACATATAATTTGTATGCCCTCATTTGTGTTGACATATAGTATGCCAATTATTCATCGGTGTTGACATTTAGTCTTTCTAGCTATGCCGATCCAGTTGATCCCGTATGTTTGTTAGTATGTTACCCATCCAACCAGTGCCGGACCACTTTGATTGATTAAGTACATCATCATTGTGCAGAGGTATGCCACTACCCCAAACTCTATCATAGGTGGCTTCAGCTAGTACCTTAGTTCCTGATTGACGAAGGAGTTGTAGAAGTAGATCATTTTGTGCAAATTTTGCCTCTACATATGGTCTCACTAATTCGAGTCCTTCTTCAATCCACTGTTCTTTATTAAATCCTTTAATGGTCTTAGATAGCACCTTGGCTTCTAATGGTGTTTTTGCACTAAGGATTTTATCAGCCACATCAGCATCTTTAAAGTGCATGGCTTTCATATATTGTATACCCTGTTCTGACAATGTGAACCTTTTACCATCCACCTCAAAAGCACACAGATGGAAATTACTATAGGGATGATGCTCCCCAAAGAAACATAGTACATCATCATTTTGTCTTTCACAGCTTCTCATTGGGCTAATTTCAGACGGTAGTTGGTCCAGGGTGTTTTTGGAGTATTCAATGTTTTTTACAAAAAGTTTATCTTCGACCATTCTACATTTTCCCTTGTATAGAAGGGTGCCTAATTATGTATCTGTATATTGGTCGTAGAAATGACCGGTTTCTTTCTACCTCCTCTGTATACAACTCATCTATGTAGATACCCTTTGGTAGCTTATGTTTCTGTAGCAATAGGTGATCCCTGTGGCTTTTGAGTGCAAACTCAATTAAGACCGGCCTAGTTCTATTAATGACGAACTTTCCTACTCTCTCACTTTTAGTCAGTGGAAGACTTGCTGCTATCTGGTATGCAGATGACATGTCTTTTGCCTCCGTTGTGTGTGCAATCATGCTATTTATTGCATGTCATAGTTTATCTGCATTTTCCCAGGCCTGCTCCTTTATTCCTATCAATATTAGACTTTTTCCTCGCTTTTCACTTTCAAGCTTGTCAAGTCTTTTCGTAATAATTTCATTCTTTTCTAAAAGCTGAGTGATTTTAGTGTCCATGATATCTAGTCTTGTTTCAACAGTATTTATTTTGGCCACTTTTCCCTGTAAGTCTGTGATTGTTGCTAGCACATTATTCATGCTTTCTGTGTTTGATTGAATTGATGTTTTTATTGTGTCTATATCATCTTTTAGTTGAGTACATAGATTCAGTATCTCCGATAATAAGCTAGTCAGACCATGTATTGTCTACAGCTTCACAATTATGTGATTCACCAGTATCAGAAGACTCACCTGATGGCTTTGTTGACATGTTTATATCCATCTCATCTGGAGACATGTTTTGATCATCTATTTGATTATTCTCCCATTGTTTACCAATTTTAAGTGGTCGTTCACTTTCTAGGGGACTAAGGGATGATGAGGCAGTTCTTTTTGCCTTGACACTGGGGGTGGTCATAACTTCCATATCATTAGTATTTGTTTTATCAGGTGCACTTGGTGTTGACTTTGTATTGTCTATATTGTGTTGACAGACTTTTGCCTTAGTCTTACCTTTTGATTGCTCTTGAGTAGGTGCTTTTACGAATGCAGCAATGTCTGGTTGGTTTTTGGGTCATACCGAATCCTTTTCCTTATCCTTGCCACTAATTTTACTGTCTGTGGAGGGGCTATTATGACCCTTTAAGTTTTTTTCTGATCCTAGTACCATGTTTAGGAGGGTTGCCGTGCTTACTATGTGAATGATAATATAGTTATGATGCCATTTTCCTTTTAGATATTTTCATTGCATAAGTTTTTGCTTCTAATCCTATATTAGATCCATATTTCCTTCTTATGATAACCAAATTTTAATCCTTGGAATATTAACTTATAGTTCCATGATATTGGAGATATATTGGGCTATTAGATAGCCATTTACTGGGTGTTGTGTGTCAACACGTCGGTCCGGAACAAGAACTGTCAAGAGTAATATAGTAATTCAGAAGCAATTCGTCTCTCTTGTCAAGAGTTTTATCGCAGAGAATTAAAAAAGAATTGCCCCCGGCAACTGTCGCTTATCTTCCGCACATACAATTATTACTTATTCATAATCGGCTAATGAGAATCATTCAATCCGAGGAAGTGGTTGACAGCATTAACTTTGTCACGTTTACATGCGAAAACTTCAATCTGGTTAGTTCGTTGGCAAACAAACTTCGAGTTGCACTATTTTAGGGATGGCAAGTTAAATTGTAAGAAATTGGTGATAAGATATAGTCTATCCAAACATAAAAATGCATCTGGAAAAAGTATCTGCAAATTTGTCTTGAGATATGCACCTTAAACACAACAATAAAATCAGCGTGGGAAGTTGAGATATCTATCTCCACACAAATTACACACAATTTAACCCGTCGTCTCTAAAAACGATATGACTCAAAACTGATCAACTAGATAAACGTTTCTTGATATAAACGTGACAAAACTATAATTGGTTATTCTTATTTCCTCTTTGTTTTTATTGAAGGAAATAAACGTAAACGTCAAGTTACCAAGAAATTTGTGAGAGACCAATCTTTAATGTGACTATTGTTCCCTTTTTATGTTAAGGAAATTAATGTAAAGGTTAGACCACACCAAAGACTAAAGGAACTTTAGTTTAGGAAACTGGCAAAGCCAAAAGTAACGTTGTTTGTTTGTTGAATGACGTCACTTTTGAATGCATGACACCACAATGGTACCTCCCAAACCAATGTCATTGCAAAGAGGACTTTTTCTTGGTTCTTCTTAGCGTTTTCAGCATGGTCAGTTTTTAAGGCGAAAGACCACAAACAATAAGAAACTAATGTGATGCGGCATTAGTTTCTCACGAAACAACAGAGAGCATTGAAGAAAGGAAATGGGTGTGGCTTTATGCTGAGCTTCTTTGTAGAACACAGAAACATCGCTAATTACTATTGGTATCAGTAGGGAACGAAGTATGCAATGAATTTTTGTGCGTCAGGTGCTGCCACTATTGTATGGTGGCGAGAATGCTCAACACCTTAATACTGCAGTTCAGCGCACGATCACAAAATATTAGCCATATAATCGCGCTTCATAACATGCACTTCGTACCTTACTGCGGACTTCTGATTTAGTTAGGTATGGAACAACGTAACAAAGGAATCGCATCAATTGTGTACATCAGAGTATAAAGGGTATAAAGATTGAAGTGAACGGTTGGCTACCTTCATGCCCGTCGTGTTACAGGCAGAACATTAACTTTACGAATGTTCACATTCGTGACTACTTTTTCTATGTGAATTCAAAAACATTTAAATTGAGGGAAACAGCACAATAGTATCAGGTTACCTTAGAACTAAAACACACCATTCTCTTTCTTGTCAAGATGAAAAGTGAAATTTAATACGAAAATTGTTAGATTACAAAACTGTCTGTAATCCAAAGATTTTAATCAGAAAGGAGTGTTTAATCAAATGAAATGGTAAAGAACATCGCACTGATCCGATAAAAGTCAACTATTGAATAATTCCTTTTGAAAGAAAATTTCTTAAATAACGCTCAGAAAATTATTTCAAATGTTGAATAGATGAAAGAAATAAGTTGTTGACTACTTGAGAATATTAATACTTCCAGGAACTGATTTGCACAGCACTGTGTAGCTTTCAGTGAATAAGAGGCAGGAACTAAGCTATTTAAACTACTATAAACTACAGTTGTGACTTTTCCGGGTGTAAACAAGACACAAATAACACCATTCTAAAAAGCTCAATGAGCGCAAAGTTAAGCTCCCTGCATATCAGAGCATGCAATTCCTATCACCTTATTCTTTTCTCTGTCTTATGAACGTTTTCCAAATTGATAGGAATTTCTGTTAATATTTGCGTTTATTATATTTATCACATTACGTTTTTTCTGTTCATGCATCTTTTTCGTACTTTTGTCATTCCATTTGTAAGGGGGAGCCATCCCCTCCCAGATCAACTCCCTGGGGAGCATACAGGTTGGCCTACGGGCAGTGCTTTTTCGTCCAGCTCTTCATCACAACACTCATTAAGCAATGCTGACGATTTTTTGCAATATTTTAAATTGCTGTTGTCCTAATGTTCCTGTTGAAGTAGTCCAAGTCGACGATGCCATTCTTTGCTGAAGCTGTATTTCCCGACCTCTAAGTGTAACAACTTTTCTCCGATAAAGCTGTAACTGATCTACATAAGCACGAGGAGCTGCAATCACTCTAAGCTTTGGTCGGACTAGCTCTGGCCTGGGAGATTACACTGTTGTATCAATAGGGTGATAATATTGCAGTTACGCGTGGACTAATCTGCTCACTGAAAAACAAAGAAAGTTTGCAAATTTAAGGTACGTTACTAGTACTTCTATATGTTACCAATTTCCATAGTTAGTCATGTCGCTGTTTATCTGTTGTTCAGTAAACATTTATCGCAGTACAAATAATGCAATATGATATGCAGTCATTATGCTATCAAGAGGTGGAATATCGTGACTTCGAATTGTAAGTGAATGCACAGCAGTTTCTGAGGTGTCCGTCCAATTGAGGGGTGCAATACATGAGAACCATATATCTAATGGTTTTTTTTGTATATTTTGTCTTTGACTCACACAACAATTTTGATGTTTGCATGAGTATAGCATATGGATGTGAATTGTTACGTAGTTTCTAGAAAGTGGATTGAGTTCACCTCGAGAAAACTGGATCAGCTGAAATACTTTAAGTATTGAAACTCTTGAAGACACACCAAACTCCAGCTATATATTGAAGATGAAAAGTCTCACCAGTCTCCAGTACACAAAAACCGTATCAGAACTTTAACACGGTACCTTACAGAAACTCCCTTATGTTTACAATTGATACTATTTTGGTGTAATAGGTAATATAGAATCTCTCGCTTTTATGGGCATCAAACCTTCATAAATGTATAGAAAATTCAAAAATAATTGGGAACAAAAAGTCTCTTCACATTTTTTAAAGCTGAGAATTTGTCTTTTAATCACACAACAAGCATGAAAGGCATTTTTTACAAGAAATGAAGAGACATAAATGAAAATATAAGCTAATGAACCAACAGATCATGAAATTGCTATTAATAGTTTACGTCCGAATTTCAATAACTCCGCATGAAATTTTCAATGGACTTTCATGCTGAGTTATTGAAATTCGGACGTAAACTTTTAATAGTAATTTCACGATGTGTTACTGATCTGCGCATGTGAGTGTGCAATTTATATAACCATTCAGCTTGAGTGTTTTTAAACGAGACAGATATATGAAAGATTGCACCACATCAATATCCGTTCCCTCAAACTAACAAAAGCCCATAAAAAGTGCCATTAACGAACAGTTTTTATTTCCCACCGTATTGTGTATGTATCCGACTATGTAATGTAGGAATCGACTGACGTTTTTAAAGCCCTGTTTTCATACATACAGCAGCAAGTAGTCCCAGGCCCATTGTTTTCTTTAAATTATTCATGAAGTCTAATCATAGAAGAGGCGTTTATGAGAGTTTTATAATTCATCGTAATATCTCTATATAGCTGTCAGTGAACTTTTGCTGACACGTATATTCATTGTAACACTACATCAAAGACAAATTACAGATCTGTTTGAATATTTGATCCCCTCATTTCATTTTATCTTAGCAATGCCAGATTAAGGAATGACGGGTTTCAATGTCCATTGTCAGACTGTGTAAATGATTTTCTAGCAATTTCTAAACGTTTAAAAATTTATTTTCGCCATGTGTTAGTGATGTGCCATTGTTCCAAAACTGACAGGAATTTCACGTTTCCGAACCATTTAATCAGATCTAAAGGCCTCTAGATCATGCAGCCATCTTTAGATTGGCTTTTAATTCACTCTTGGTCCACATGTGGTTTGTTTACCTGTTGATGTTCATGTTAGTCCTGACACTGATTGGCATATTGCAATTAGCTGTTGCACTTTCAACAAAAGCTGATTGTGTGATTTGTCAAATCTTACACTTTAACAATAAAGTGTGGATGCATTTCAAACAAATGCATTCATGTGTGAACTAATCTACCTATGTTTTTATCAGCTCTACTCATCTGTGCAGTAGACCTGATATTTTATATCAGACCAATCAGGTGGAATTCAAAAGCCTAATAACTCCCACAAGGGCCTAAAAACTCCCACAAGGACCACTCTTTGACATAAATTATCCTTTGGTGTGAAGTAGTGGTGCCATTTGCTGAATTAAAGATTTGTACAGATGGTTTGGTTATGCATACTCTGGTTAAGTATTTTTATGCAAACAACTTCTATTGATAAATTCAAAATTTAATTATTATTAAATCCAAGGTTGAATTGATTTCAAATACTTTAGATTATCCTGATTGGTTTGAAACAATAGGATTTACATATACTTACAGCATGGTGATCTTTTGTTATCAACCGTTTTCTAATTTCCCATGCTGTCCACAGTCTAAAAGTTTTCGAATTACAAACCTTGCCTTTTATCAGGAACTTAAAGTATCTCAGCAGAGTTAGATTTCACAACAGGTTTTTGCATATATTTCAGGAGATGTTTTTGATTGTGTGTGTAATTGAAAGTTTCCAATTGGAAAAGGCACAATCACTGCAGACTAGTAAAGCGCCATTTGTAACTGTCTGAACAAGTAAATATAACACATTTTACTAGTCTGTACCTTTTCAAATGGAAGACGGTAAAACGTCTTCTGAAACATATGTAAACATGTTGTGATGATAACAAAAAGAACATCTAACGACAAGTCTAACTTGAACGGTTTTCTAATTTTAAATGTAGATGATAGGACTTTGATTCTTCAAAACACAATGTTGGCCTCATCTACCTGATCTGCTCAGAGAGCAGGAAAAAAATAAGAAAAGCACAAAAGCATCAGGGGTTGAAAATTCACGCAGACATTTCTGTTATTTTATGCGTAAAGGTTTTGAGGGAATGGAATTCCACGCTGTGTCTTTCATTTGGACACAAGTTCCTATTGTTTTAGGAAATTGTCGAGGAATGACAGAAAAGTAGACTACATCCTTGGTGAAAACAAAGAAAAATGTAATGAGGTCAGCCTAACGCTGTCAATAAATGCAAGTATAACTTGATGTCACAGCAAGTCCCCAGAGGAGAGATGAAAACCATTAATAGAAGTGTTTTGAAATACGATCTCACGCCTCACATGCGACATGTGTCAGATACTGACCGCCTTGGTTTTCTCCAGGTGTGAAGCAGTGTCAAGGCATGGACATTCCTGTAGACATGTATAAATGAGAGGTCTCACTAAATAAATGAGGTCCATTACATAAAAACCGTACAGTAGAGAGCTCTCATTTACATACATACATACATACATACATACATACATACATACATACATACATACATACATACATACATACATACATACAT